>CAJJDP010000001.1:600330-688167 GCA_905182995.1 Paramecium octaurelia
TATATATACTAAAATTATGAATATTAATCATTCTTTTTATTATTTTCTACATTTAAACTAGCCTTCTATAAATTTTGTAAATATATCAATCAAATTTGTTTGAGTGTTGCTATTAATTAAATCTGAATCCTTTGTATGCGCCATTTTTTTTTGACTATGGTTAGTTATGATGATGATTGATTGGATTGAGGATGGTAATGAATAGATGATAGAATGAATTATATATAGAATAAGGAATAAGAAAACAATGTGATTAAATAAATAATTAATATAAATAAAAAATGGATTGTGTAAAATTTATGAATGTGGTTTGTGTTTTTGCAATTCCTTTTTTTGTAAATATAATAGTAATAATACTAATTAGATATCGCTTTATTTTATAGTTGAATTTTAACCAAACTTTTATAAATATCCGAAATCAGATCCAAAGAAATTGAAGGAAGCTATTATTGTTGCATTAATTGTAAAACTGATATTTATAAAAGCTACATATCATATTGAGTATTGTATTAACACTTTGGCATTAAAGAAGAGTTAAAGCAAAAAAATAAATGTAGAAAATTGGAGATAATTATTATTAAATTCAAGGAAATATTCAAGGATCATAAGATTCAGATTGACTTAATTATAAAATACATAAATGTTCAATCAATTTTAATAAACTCAATTTTTTATTCGTTATCTTCTAAAATAATGACTTTTTTTTTTTTCACTTC
Source organism: Paramecium octaurelia (assembly GCA_905182995.1). NCBI lineage: Eukaryota > Ciliophora > Oligohymenophorea > Peniculida > Parameciidae > Paramecium > Paramecium octaurelia. The sequence continues at coordinate 601,047 of CAJJDP010000001.1, forward strand.
TGATTAATGTAATTTATAAGAGATCCAAGATAATTATTAAACTTCATCTTTTTTGTAAATTGTTTTTTCTTCTTCTTTTAAAAATGCCATTCTATCATCTAATAAAACAGGTCTATGTGTTTCTGGTTCCCAATGTAAATTAATATCAAAAGTACATGAAATATTATTTCTTAATAACTAAATTAATCATTATGATTACATATTATTTTGTATCAAATATTCCTGTGCATATAGGTTTGTTATTTACAAAGCTCTCAATTAGTTTTCTCATACTTTTTAATTTTAATCCTCTAGTTCTAAAAAGTGCTAGATTATTTTAATATTTTTCATCATATCTACATAATTGATCTTTTAATTATAGAGATTCTTTAATTTCCTCCTTAAATATAAGAAATAAATTCAAATAATACTTTAATACATCTTGCTTAGTTTCAAATAAATGAATATAATACATTTTTTTTGAAACATTTGAGTAAACATACATATCTATTCTAATACCCTTTGAATTTATAGGTAGAAGAGAAACGACATATTTTTATTCTGCTTTATCTAACTCAATACCTAAATAAAATTTCCTCCAAATAATTTGATTTAATTCTTAATTCATAAGTATTTTTAATATTAATCACATTACATTATCTACTTTCAATTAGTTGTTTTGCTTTTTCATCATCAATCTATTTAATAATAAATAATTATATTTACATTTTCAAATCAATAGTATTCATTAATAATAACATAACTCTTAATAGTAACATAGTTCTTAATAATGACAAATCAATCTTTCTTACTTTTTTTCATTCACACTTTCAAACTATTCAAATTTATTCTTTTTTTTATATTTATATTAAGAATATATTACGAAAATTTGAAACAAATTTATTTAATGTACAATTAATATATATAAAAAAAACTCAAGTTCATTCAATTTTCCATTCATTAGACAAATCAAAGTCTAACTATGAACTCTCATCTACATACCAATAAGGAAAATTAGTTAAGACTGCTTACTCAGAATTCTATTACTAAGTAATTTGATCTTAAATTTAAATAATTTACTATTATTATTGAGGAATCTCAACATTACCTTTACTCAATTATTTTTACTTTTACTTTTATTAATTAAAATACAACAAAGACTATTTCATAACAAATCGAATAATTCTTTTTTTCTAAGAATTTCTCTTTGTTTCTGGAATAAATTTACTTAATGAATTCATATCATTATAATTAAAATATTCTCTAGTCTTTATTAACAATTTAATATCTTTCTTTATGGCTTGCTCTGATAAACTTGGAGTACCCTCCAAACGCATATCAACAAAATCATAGATTAAAGTTAAGACTTTGTTCTTAAAATTGTCGTATATGTGTTCCTTTGCTTTCTTAAATGAAGCAATTGTTTATCTAGCAATGCCATATTTCTTAGATAATTCTTTAATACTATTAAATTAAAGTTCTTATAATATTTAAAATTTTAATTCGGATTTTATTTTTTTATATTCCCCCCTTTATTTAATTGTTTTAATATTTTGAATATCAATACTCATTAATTATTTTATAACCTTTACAAACTACTTTTTTACATCTAATTCTATCAACAAAAATTCGTTCATTTTTATAATATAAATATATATATATATATAAATTCTTTTATTATCTCAAACTTTATTCACCTTTATTCTATTACTTTTCATCCTATAAAAAATAGATTTGTTAGCATTTTATTACAACAACATGAAGGGTGATTCAAAAACCCACCATTAATTATTCATCAGTGCCCTATTAAAAATTTCTGGCAATTATGACTTAGTGCTAAATGTATACAATATCAGTCCTTTATCATTCATGATTATCATCCAACCAAAAGCTGCTGTTTTATAAATTTATCAGTCAGAGAAAGGAATTTAAAATAATATAGATGTTTATGTCTTGTCATATAAAAAAGTTATAGTACAAGAGTAATTAAAGTATGAAAAAGGACTACTCTTATTGTTGATTGTTAATCATGACGAACATCAAAATTGTATAGATAATATTTAATTCTTTATACAACTTTTATATTAATTAAGTAAGTGATAAAATTTATCAATATTCTTGTTTATTCTTGTGAGTCTAACATATTTAAAATTAAACATTATTAATCATTTTATAATATATGGATAATTTATGCACAGTTTGTATAAATTAAAAGGCAGTTAATAAGGATTTCGAATGTAAATCTTACAGATGCGATGAAAACTGTAAAAAAGGTATTTTAGAGCCTTGTTAAACTTGTAACAAAAAGTTATCAGGGTAATATTAGCAATAAAATAAAAAAAAAGTTGACGATTTGTTAAAAATTTGTCAGAGGAGCATCTCTTTTATCCATAATTAGTAGATTTATATGAAGCAATTTATTGAGCATTAAATAGGAGAATTGATCAATTTACTACAAGAGAAATAGAATTCACTATAGAGCAATCTAACTGAGATTTTATAAAAGAAATTGGATTTTTATTAAGAATGTGAATCAAGACTTAATATTATGAAGAAAAACAGTGATTTCAATAAGTTAAAACAGTTGCCTTTTTCGTAGTTAGAGTAATATGAAGACGATAAAATTATGGATTTTGGAAATATTAAAATTTTAACAGAAGAGATTAAGAATTTTGGAAAAAGAGTTACTAGAAAAAATAATCAAAGTGTTAATCTGCTAAGCAATATGAAAAAAATTCCTAATAATGAGAATAAAGAAAACTAAAAGGATTCATATGAGAAAATTAATCCTTCAAATATGTTTATTTCATTTTTGCCACCATTAGACGATGCAACATTAATTTACAGATTAGGTTAAAAATATCAAATGCCCAAATAAAATAAGGTATTAGGATTCATCTACACAACCAATTCATGCAAATTCGGTTTTCACTATAATGTAGATTATCCAACTACTGGTTATAATAATTGTAAAGATTGCTACATCTTCTCATTAGAGAATGTTTATAGAATTCCAGTATTTATTGATTATAAATTTTAGCCTATGAAATTTTATCCAAAAGAAGAATGTACTAGGTATTCTTTATTTCTAAATCACNAAAAATTCGTTCATTTTTATAATATAAATATATATATATATATAAATTCTTTTATTATCTCAAACTTTATTCACCTTTATTCTATTACTTTTCATCCTATAAAAAATAGATTTGTTAGCATTTTATTACAACAACATGAAGGGTGATTCAAAAACCCACCATTAATTATTCATCAGTGCCCTATTAAAAATTTCTGGCAATTATGACTTAGTGCTAAATGTATACAATATCAGTCCTTTATCATTCATGATTATCATCCAACCAAAAGCTGCTGTTTTATAAATTTATCAGTCAGAGAAAGGAATTTAAAATAATATAGATGTTTATGTCTTGTCATATAAAAAAGTTATAGTACAAGAGTAATTAAAGTATGAAAAAGGACTACTCTTATTGTTGATTGTTAATCATGACGAACATCAAAATTGTATAGATAATATTTAATTCTTTATACAACTTTTATATTAATTAAGTAAGTGATAAAATTTATCAATATTCTTGTTTATTCTTGTGAGTCTAACATATTTAAAATTAAACATTATTAATCATTTTATAATATATGGATAATTTATGCACAGTTTGTATAAATTAAAAGGCAGTTAATAAGGATTTCGAATGTAAATCTTACAGATGCGATGAAAACTGTAAAAAAGGTATTTTAGAGCCTTGTTAAACTTGTAACAAAAAGTTATCAGGGTAATATTAGCAATAAAATAAAAAAAAAGTTGACGATTTGTTAAAAATTTGTCAGAGGAGCATCTCTTTTATCCATAATTAGTAGATTTATATGAAGCAATTTATTGAGCATTAAATAGGAGAATTGATCAATTTACTACAAGAGAAATAGAATTCACTATAGAGCAATCTAACTGAGATTTTATAAAAGAAATTGGATTTTTATTAAGAATGTGAATCAAGACTTAATATTATGAAGAAAAACAGTGATTTCAATAAGTTAAAACAGTTGCCTTTTTCGTAGTTAGAGTAATATGAAGACGATAAAATTATGGATTTTGGAAATATTAAAATTTTAACAGAAGAGATTAAGAATTTTGGAAAAAGAGTTACTAGAAAAAATAATCAAAGTGTTAATCTGCTAAGCAATATGAAAAAAATTCCTAATAATGAGAATAAAGAAAACTAAAAGGATTCATATGAGAAAATTAATCCTTCAAATATGTTTATTTCATTTTTGCCACCATTAGACGATGCAACATTAATTTACAGATTAGGTTAAAAATATCAAATGCCCAAATAAAATAAGGTATTAGGATTCATCTACACAACCAATTCATGCAAATTCGGTTTTCACTATAATGTAGATTATCCAACTACTGGTTATAATAATTGTAAAGATTGCTACATCTTCTCATTAGAGAATGTTTATAGAATTCCAGTATTTATTGATTATAAATTTTAGCCTATGAAATTTTATCCAAAAGAAGAATGTACTAGGTATTCTTTATTTCTAAATCACTCTAAGATTGGATTTGGTAAGGATTGCAAAGATTTGTTGATAGATTTTGAAAATATCAAAAATTCTTCTTCTAACCTAGGTTATTCATATGATGTTTATTCAGAGCTTGATAATGAATGTATTCTAGCGGGTCGAGGAACAAATTGGAATATTGAGATGATAGAAATATTTGAATTGAAATGAATTTATTATTTACTTTTAACTTGCATCATAATTATAATATAATAATATAGAGAAACAATAATAGCAATGAAAATTACTTAATCTGTAAGTATATTTATGTAATATCATTTTTTCTATCCTCCAGGAGGGGTTCTAGGAATTTTAGGCTTTGAAACAAATTCTTGTATATCATTATAATTAATGTTTTATTGTCCTTGTCCTTAAATTGATTGCTTTTATTGATTGTGATGTTATTGAGCTTTTTGATTATATTTTTTATCGTTTGTGTCATTATAGAATGGGATTTCTAATAATAAATATTTATAGTTTACATCCAACTGGCATTCTTTCTAATTAAGACTCTCTAATCTATTCTTGTCTCTGCTGAACTTCTTTTAAAATAATAGAATCCATGACTAATTTTTGATTTTCTGCCTCGTCTCCAACTAATTCAAAGTCTTTTTATAACAATTCTTCTCCAACTATATTATCTTAATTATTGAGATCATCTTCTTCATCATCATCTCCTATACACTCCTCTTCTTCATCTTCTAGATCATCAACATCGTTTTCCTCTTCCATTTACGATTAGTCATAATCATCCTCATCAGCGCTTAACTAGGCAATCATATATTGAATTTGTTTCTTGAATTTTTCATCCGAATTTTCCAAAAGTCTTGGTAATTCTTCTGGAATTTGTAGGCTGTATGCATAATCTCTGATAATCTTTCTGCTGAACAATGAGTAAAATGTTCCATTAGTAAAGGTTTTAATTTAATCATTCGGATAATCAATAAGTTCGTATAGAACTTCAAAAGCTAGTTCTTTATGTTTAGTTAGCTCGTCTTTTCCTCTAGAACTTAAAGATAGATTCATAATCAACGCAGTAATGTATTCATAAGTATATTCACTGAGGTTATTTCGTTCCTAAAATAATGTGAAATTGTTACATTTTTAAGAATTATCAATGTATAATAAATGATGTTGTTTTCAAGCATGAAGGTTTAACTTTGTTTTCTCAATGACATTTTTTAAAGGGCACCAATAGCATTCTTTCTAATTAGACTATCAGATTATTCTTTTTTAATTAGATCGACTAAAAACTTAATAAGTGTTGGATTCAAAGTTAAATATGATCGTCCATGATAATCCGATGCTAAGGCATTTAATAGTTTTAAGGTTTAACATTAAACTAAGGGGTGAGATTTTAAAATTAAATATTAAGCTAACAATATATTTTTAGAGTGTGTTCCTATGATATCATGAGTTGCATAAGCCACAACCACTTATCTTCTTTATAGAGCATTTTTTGCTCTTGTTATTCTCCATCTCAAAGCCTACAACACGTTTGCCACATGTTAATAATTGTTAGATTTTGTAAATAACTAAATTATTTTAGGATAATTCAAAGGTACATATTCTTCCATTTAATTGGATTTGATAGGTGTTGGTAATTCTATTTTAGATTAATGATATTACATTAATTATGAGCTATATTTGATATTTCTTATTCAGCCATGCTGGCCTTTTCAAATAGAGAAATATCTTATGATTTATTCACCAAATCTTCAAAATCTTGATTGAGGAATTTTTCATACTGGAGAAGCTTCTTTTTTAAATTTTAAATCTTCTATTGGTTTTGAATAGATTAATTGGTATCAACATATTTTTATAAATCTTTTGATACTACCATTAATTCTTTACAAAGAGAAAACCATTTTTATTATGCTTCAGTGAAATTTTTCTCAGCATGATTATTTAATTCTTAATATGCTTAAACTTATTGATTTAACTTCTATTTGATTTCAGTATTGTCACTTTGCAATTTTTAAATTTAATCATTTAATCTCTTAATCTCTTTTTATTGATCCTATTACTAATAATTGTTATGTTAAATTTGTTAATATTAATTTTGCTAATATTAATTTTCGTAATGTTAGACTAATTTCTATAGATGAGTGATTTATTCATTTTAAAATATTTAAGATGTGAAATCTTTTAAACGGTCTTTTAAGTCCTCAACCCATTAAGTTGTGAATAAATGTTGAAATGTTTAATGTTTTTAAGGCTATTGCACATATGGCAATGCATAAAAGGGAAGCACTTCATTTGTTTTTGATAAGTCTTCACCTATAATATGTAGGAATTAATTAATACCTTTTGAATCTAGATATTGTTTGAATGCATTGATTGACTATTTGTCTATTTACCCTTTCTTTGATAAGTACGGATGAATTGGATAAATTAGGAAGTAGATTTAAATATAAAACTCTAATTTCCACAAGTCATAATCTTATTTGTTGTTTTAAGGTAGATGCTAATTCCATAATCTCAAGAAACTATCTCTGTCTCCCTTATCGAAATATTAAAGCATTTAATATTCTTATTAATTACCAACTCTCTAATGATTGTATTAGGATTCATTTTCAAACTGCTCCAAAGTCTTTAAGTAGTTCTATTTTAGCAAGTAATCTTAAACTATGGTGCTCATTTTATCACTCATGTTGGTTTAGTATATAAAATTTTATTCGCTTTCTTAATACTTTTCTCCCTAACTGTTACTTTGATAATACCGATTATGATTGAACAGCTGATTCTGGTCTTTTTTATATCTAATCCTATTTACGAGGTTTGTTTAACCCAGAATCCACTTTCGCCCTTGCTTCTTGTCTTGATTATGGTTTCCTTTGATTCATAACTGATATTTTGTAATAATTTTTATATTTATACAATTTTATTCAAACGATGAAATTCCAGATTGTAGTGTAAACTTCTCTAAATTAATCCACCTTGTCTTACTTAATAAGTTCGGAAAACAATTTATAACTAGCCAAGTTACTAGAAATATCTTTTTCAATAGCTAAACTTAACTATCATTTTTACTATCAAAATTTTCTCCTTTAAAAATATAAGCATATATCAAAATAGTATATAATTCATTTATTATATGCTTTTTCCAAATAGGAGAAGAAAATTTCAAATACATCTCTGCTTTTTTAGTAAAAACAGAATTCCCTTTCGTTTCTGAAATCAATCTACTTCCTTTCAAAATCTAACATCTTTATTTTTTAATACTTTTTCGTATATATCCAATAACTTTTCTTCCTCCAATTAAAAACAAGGCTCCTGCGCATCTCTAACGATAATGTTCTTGTCATTGAAATGACCCAAATTGCTAATCATTATTGTGAACTTCATAAAATCAGGATCATTCATAGTAGCTACTGATTTGCTTAATTCATCATCCACTTAATCAATCATAGGAGTTTATTCCTTAGTCTTTTTTGAAGTTGATGGCTTGACGGTTCCAGTCTATCTAAATAAAATCCAAATTTATTACAGGTGGAACTCCATTATGTTTATTTTTTATATGAGTGTACAAAGCAGCATTTGTCCCATACTTTCTGCCACAATTTGGATCTCCGCATATGAAATCCTTTTCAATCTCCTCCTTCTTTCTTCTATGTTTTATTGCTGCTTCTTATTTTATTCCACTTCCAGATTATAATTATTATTCCTCTTCACTCATTATATTTTTATAACCAAAATATATAATTTACAAAATTTTAAAAACTAAATAATTATAGAATTTATTGTAATGTATTTATAACAATCCTAAAATATATACATATTAATCAGTAGATTATATCTCAATAGAAATATTAACTTTAGCTGTCGTAGTCAAATGCTTTGAATGGCTCAACTTGCTCTACAATTTAAGTGTTATTTTAACATTAAGTTTATAAATTGTATTAAATTTCCTCTTGACAACTTATAAAAACAGCTTCTTCAAAAATAGATGATTCATTAAAATAGTCCTTCTCATAGTATTGCTCACTCATTTCACCATCTTTTACAACATTTTTTCTTTTAAAAATCTCTAAGATTTCCTTTATTACCTTCTAATAGATTCTCTGTTTTTTAGAGTTCAATTTAGATTTAGGAAATAAACTAAATAAAGGATTATTTGAGGAATTCTCAAAAAACTTCTCATTACGCAAATAAGTTGTTATATATTTTTTCACTGGAAGTTCGCTTCTAAAACTATTTAAAGTCTCAAACATTCTGTCCACCCATCCTTATGCACTCTATAAAACAGCAGATAGAAATTGGCTGTAAATGGGTTCTTTAGATTTTGAGTATGAAAACACTGTTGATTTGGGCAAATTATATTCTTTTGCTATTTCAGAGATTTTTTTGATTTTTTTCCCTAATTAACCGATTATTAAACTTTTCTATTCCTTTGTGAGATTCTTGTTGTAATGCCTTCCCTTTCTTTATTTTTTAATAGAATTCATAATAATATTTAACTATAATTATAATTAATTGAATTAGAAAATAATAGGACTTAAATTTCATTAATAATTATATATTTAAATCTATATTAATAACCACAATAATATAATTCCATATTAAGTCAAATTCTATATTTTCTAAACCTTAAAAAAAATACATTTAAATTCCTTTAAAACTTATGCTTAGTTTGATTATTAATTTATTTAATGGTAGAGCAAACTTAATTAATCTTGGGATGCAATAGAATAATATGGTAAAGTAATGATCGAAAGGAAAAAATATATGAAATACGATAAGTTAAAAAAGATGCACATTTTCTAAAATTATATTGGACTAAAGGTCCAGGATATCGAACTTTGAAAAAGGGTAAATGGTATCGCTTTAAAAATTATAAAATTGTAAACAATATTTTACAACCTATTCCAAATGTTTATTTTGAATATAATGAGATCAAAAAACCTGATAAAAAAGAATTGAAGATTGAAGATATGAGGGAACCTTATTCAAACTTATTGGGGATAATTTAAGATGAAGGCGATGTGGATGAATTCTCGAGATAATACCCTTTTAGAGTTATCGAAATTTTGTTGCTAGATGGAAATACTGTGCAAGTATTATTAAAAAATAGATTTGCCACAGAAAGAAAAGAAAAATTTTAGACAGGTGAAATAATCTATATTTATGGATGTAGAAAGCATATACATCCTCAAAACCAAGAATTCTGGTATTCATCTTTGACAAATAATACTAAAATTAAATTTGATCTTTAAACTATTCGATAACATGTTAGCAAACATAATTTTGGAAGAATTCTTAAGCTTAAGACAGGGTTTAATGACTAAGATGAAGCAACTGGACAAGTATAATGAGTTATTCATTTAAATTACACTTTCTAAAATTTTTAATATTATTTTTTAATTCTATTAATTATTTATAATTTAAAATCAATAATTTTATTATAATTAGGTTTCGAAGTTCTAAAATTGTTATGATTTATCGTTTTATTTCTATTTAAGCATATTACTGCAGAATAGATAATATTATCAGTGTTATAGTTTCTTTGTATCATTAAATATGATTTGGATTTTTGATTCAATAGAATAAATACCAAACGTGAGGAACTAATTGTTCTCATTACTAAAATGAAAGACTCAAATTTATAATTTATTCTTCAATTATGAGAGAGATTCTTGCAAGGAGGGCACTTTAGCAAAAGAATTATCATTATCTTTGGAATAATGATATCAATCCCCCACTTAGTAAGTTCTTAATAATAAATTTAAATTGTATATTTTCGGATTGATGCATATTATGAACATAAGTAGTATCAATATTTTACCTTCAGTCATCAAAATTTGCTTTCCATTCTTCTAATTTGTTGATGTAATCTTCTGAAATTACTTGCTTGTACTTTCTAAGTACATTAAGAATGTCGCCCTAAATTCTAATTTATTCTTACATATTCAATAATATTATCTGCACATTCTGATTTGATTTATATGTTCTATTTATTGATATTCCAAGTTTAATCATAAGCCATCTATAGTATATTGGAGATATCACAACATGTGTAACCTTGAAATAGGTTGGTTAATTGATCTTATTATTGCAAAGTTAGCTTATGTTTCATATTTGATAGCTTTTCATTTAATAAATCCACAATTTGTTGACGATTCGGTAAAGGTATATAAATTCTTTTACTAAATCTAAATTTTTATATAAATTATTTTACCTTCTTCGGACTGGAGGATTTATATTCCATGGGTAACTTGAAATTCCAATGATTTAAAACTTGAAACTCTCTTAATGCCTTTATTTATCTAACTCTATTAATAATTCAACAAAGATGTTTAAATTAGTTCGATTACTATTTAAATTCTACTTTCCTATTTACTCTAGATCATAAATTAATAGAATTGATGGCTACATGCTTCTGGCAAAATCAAAAATTTAATGAATGCATCGTTATTCTATTAAGTATTTTTTACCAGAATTAGGAGCCTTTAATAATAAGAATGAAATACTCCATAAAGAAGTATGATATCATAATAATAACAACAATTTTGAAAAAATTGAGGAAACTTAAAAGGTAAAGCTATTTCTTTCATAGTGTTTTTAACTGATTCTAATTGCAATATATCTTTGTCTCCAACTTTGGGCTTCTATTTTACTTAAATGAAATCATTTTCAAAACTTAATCTTACAATCATATTAACAATAATTACTTTTTATCAGGATTACAAATTTAATATAACATTTCTAAATTATTCATTTATAAGAGTTCCTTGAAATTAATAAGTTAAGTATTATATTCTTCAATTTCTAAGTTTAATTCAGAATTAAGAACCTAATCATTTAGTTCTTACTAAAAATGGATAATTTATTCATAACCAAACTTCATTTTTTAATAAGCAGCAATCTTAGTCTCCATATCAAATCGAGATAAGAATTCCCTCTTGCCTAATAATTTATTTAAATATATCACCAGCTTACATCATTTCAAAAGCTTCTCCTAATTAATGTAATTCACTTGTATTCATTAAATATATTATATATTTAAATTATCAAAAAATATATATCATAGTTTCAATTTTATTCAGCTTAGTCAAACATGTTGAAGGGTTGAACATAAGTTTGTTGAGGAATTTCTTCTACTTGGTTTAATTAAGAAGTAGAATCCTCGAGATTTCTTCTTTGTTATGGATTTGTGTTTTGTATTAATTTTATACTTGTGACTCTTTAAATAAAAGTAGAATTCTAATTCTTTTTATTCTCAGGACTTGAATCTGTTTGTCTTTGCAACATTAATCTTGAGAACTCTTCCTCCGTAAATTCCAAACGACAATTTGGGCAACTTTTGCTCTTCTTAAACCTGAATTAATTTGATTCTTATTATTCAATGATGCATTTGTCATGAAAAATGTGATTGCAAGGGGTTTCTCTGATAGAATCACTTTCTTCATAATTTACTAGACATATACAACAAAATTCATTCAACATTTTGGTTTGTACCTTTTTAGTTGGCATATATTTATCTAACATCTCTAAACCAATTTCAGGAGCTTCTAAAGAAAGTACTTTTAATTATTTCCTAAATTAAACTGTCAAGTAAATTATGCTCATTGTTGCCAAAACTATTACTGCTATTATCACTAAGATTCCCCAAATAGGGAAGATGTTATCAGAAGCAATAATTTCATTTAGAGATAACTTTATTTCTGCCTCAGATGTTTGATTAAAATTATATAAACCAATTATTACAACCGATTCAACTTCATCTCCTTACTTTTTTAATGTAACTTAATAGGTGTATTCTTGAGGTATCAAACTGAAATAGGAATTAAAGGATGGTAATTAAGTTAAGCGAGAAATATTAGAAGGGACCAATGAAACACCAACATCTGATTTGCCATTTACTAATAATAACTAATTCAAAGGGAAAACATTACCTAGTATTCATTGTATTCAATTCTATAATAAAAATATAACCATTTATTCTAGGCTATTGTGATTTATGTATTTGGTATTTCCTCAGATCTTAGTTATTGTGTACAATTAGTAAAGTAATAAGGGAACTTACATTAAACTTACTTCTAAGGCGATTCAATCAAAGATAATGAGTAATTGAATTGTATAATGTCTTCTACTTAATAATTACATATTTTTTTGTATAAAACATTAATAGCAATTTCATCTGTTTCCTTGATATAAATATTTTAGAATTCGAGTTTCTAATGAAATGCATCTGCATCAAAAATTGTTAAATTTGTTTCATTATTTTTGCTTATCACAATTAATTATAAAGAGTACCTTTGATCTTTAGGAAACTTAGTAATTTATAACTTATCACATAAAAATTTGATTCATACCTATATTAGATAGAGATTTTCTTGTTTTAAAGTAACATTTAGATTGTTAATTTCTGTAATATAACTGTTGTTAAATAGAACGGATTCACACTTATAATAAGGTATTAATGTTGTTATTATCAATAAAATTAACATTATTATTATTCAATATAAAAAGAATCTCAAATTATTTATTGCTTATTTGACTCCTTATATACGTGTAGTTATTGAAAAATAATGTATATATAGTTTACTTTATACAATATTATTTTATATAAATTATTCAATGCTATTAAGCTAAATTGGGGTAATTTTCTTAAACGTGGCATTTTTAAGTCCCATATTGGGATAGTTTAAAGGATCATTCTCAAAGGTTTTATACATATTAATAGGAGCTCTTGAAATATACATCTATCTTACATGTAAACCAGTCAACTTTTATGAGGAATATAAAGTAATATAGCCTAAATTATATTAGATTACAAGGAAATTCGATTAGAGTGAATTAAGGTAGGCTTACAAGAGAATAATGCTTGATTATCATCCTGATCGTAATACACAAATAACATCAGAATAATTTAATTACTTGAAAAATATAAATGAAATACTAAAATCAGATGAGGCAAGATAATGTATAAGTTAATTGTATTTTAGAATATGATCAATTTGGGGTTGTAGTAGAGAGCAATATTAATCCATTACCTGCAATAACATATAGAATAAAATTAACAAGATTATTATTTTACATGATTTTATTTTTGATATAGCTTGTCAATACTTAAGACCATAAGGGCCAATAAAAATAATTAACAATTTTAGTTTTTGTATTAGGATATGGAGACTTTTTCCTAATTGAATAACCATAATATTTTTACAATTCTGGTTTCTTTACTTCATTAGCCTTATTTGAATTTTTGAATGTTTATAGAATAGTGGTTACCTTGATCATATCATGCATACTAGCAGAAATTAAAAATAAGCAAAAAATTAGAAATTATTAACTAAGAAATTTGAATCTAGGAACCATTAATGAACTAGTTTAAGAACATTAGGAATTTCTTTAAACTCAAAATTCTAAGAGATAAAAGATATTAAATGGATTTCTAATGGTGGCATTGACTTTATATTCGTTGACTATCTTTGTTGATTACCAGGCACTATTTTTGAAAGCTGTTAATTTCATATAAGAAAGAAGGTAGTAGGATTTGTGATATATTAATAAATTTATCTAAAGAATTATGTAATTTTTATGTTATATTCATATTTAAAACCTTTTGTGGTAATATTTTAGTGTAATTAAATTGGTTAATTAATAAACATAAATTACTAATATCTACATCAACTTTATTTAGTTCTATTGAGCAAGTCCTAAACTATAACATTATCAAAGTATTTAGATTTCTAATTAAGTTCTTTTTCAAACTTTTTTGTGTCTTCTTAATCTACATACATGTCATTCCTACAAATTTTAATTAAGATATTACAATTGTTTTGTTGTTGGCCTTTGCCCATACAGTAATTGTAATTCAGGAGGCAACAACTCAAGGTTTTTTTTAAAGAATGAATTTAATTCATTATTCGAAGGTGTTTCTTTTATTGGTTGATACGGTTCAAAAGAAGGATAATCTAAGAGTGAAAACAACTTCTATTTAAAGTCTGCAATTATATTAACATTTTTTATACCTTATCGATCCTCCAATATGAATTTTGATAATAAATTATACCTTTTTTCGAATGCTTTTTATATTTATTCTCTAATTTAATTTCCAATTGAAACAATATTTTCCTAACCTAATTTATTTTCATAACAATAAGTATATACAAATTCATCGATACTATTTTGTAGAAAAAAATACGTACTATTAAAAAGCATTGTCTAAATCCCATTATATAGTTTCAATGAATTTAGATGTTGATATCTATAAATTGATCATTGAATCGTTTTTATCAATATACGACTCAAAGACCAATATATCTGATATATGTTTCATTTTTTTATGATCGTCAATTGCTTATTTGATCTAGGATAGGCAGTCATCAACAATTTCTAATATATTTACAAAATGTTTACTTTGTGCTTCTGAAGCACTAAGTTATCCCACTTTGGTAGGGTATTTTTCTTCCAACAGATCTGTTACTATAGTAAAGAGATTTCTGAATAATTATTCATCTGAATAATCATCTTCAAAGTCCCATAAAATTAGTTCTTCCAAAATTGTCTCTTTGTTATTTAATGAAGCTATGGGTATCTGAAGCTTTATGGGACTCAGATTTTGAGATGAATTATGGAATCCTGGAGGAAATGGACACAATTTTATGTTGTTTTGAAATTTTTCATTATGAGTCTTAATTTTGTGAATTTTCTTTTTTATACAATCAAGTTATGTGATTGCTTCTGATAGTTAAGTGTCTTGCATTAAAACAAAAAATTAAAAATTAAATATATATTAAATCTTTTTATAATATCAATAATTTTAAGATTTCGCTTAAATGATTGAATAGTTTTGGTTTCAAAGTAATCATATCATTAAATATTTTTATTATTAAAATTTTTCTATCAAACAATTTCAAATTGGTTCTTTTGTTATTTCAAAAGGCATTCTTATCCATTTTCTCTTCTTTGCTTTAAAATTCCTGAATTAATATTCTTCGAATCATGTCAATGAGAACAATTCAATAACAAATATTAAATTAAATCTTCTTGAAATGTAAAACTGCATGTCTAGACAAAGAATTCAATCCATATGAATATTATTCTGAGTTGATTGGCACGTATTTAAACATCTAAAGAATAGGATTAACTTTACTCGTATTATGAGAGTTGACTTTTATAAGCTTATGATTTCTGAATTATTTGTGGATGATGCTCTCCTTACAGTTTATATCAAAAAATTAATACAAAAGGATTTATGATTATTGTATTAAATTAAATTATCAGTTAAATTATGTTTGAAAATAATAGTGTCAAATATGTTCCATCAGTGCCTAAAATTGTTGATCCTGAACCTATAACTTGTATAATAGAGCCAAGTATATAAAACAATTGAGAATTTTAGGCGAAGAGGAAGGGGGCTTATATTTAGGTAACTTGTAAGCAGCGAACAATATTGATCTATTAAGAAAATTGAAGATTCGAGCAGTTCTTACAGCAAGTCAGGAGACTGCAGTAAAATACTAAGAGCATGTTGTTCATTTTCATGAAATTATTATGGCTCATGATAAAGCAGATTACGATATCATTTAGCACTTTGAATAGGCTTATGAATTTATTGATAGACATAGGAAATACACAAATGTTTTTGTGCATTGTTTTGCAGGTATAAGCAGATCAGCATCTATGGTAACAGCCTATCTAATGAAAAAATATAATTTATCGTTCGAAAAAGCACTTTGGAATGTGAAGGCTAAAAGAAGATAAGTGCATCCAAATGTTGGATTTATTAGATAATTGTAAAAATATGAAACTGTCCTAAAAAATCAAGCTATTTCTAATGCTCCATCCAGAATTCAATATTAATAGTAATAATTCCCATAATATGGACTTATTCAATAATAAATTCAACAGCCAATCCAATAATCTATGTTGACACCATTCATTTAATAATCTATTCAATAACCATGGAATTAATCATAACGCTATGATGAATTAGTTTAATATTATTGATTATTATAAAGACTTAAAATCTATAACTATACTAATGAATAATATTAAAGTTGTTTCTTATATCACTTCATTTTTTAATAGATAAAAGAAATAGTTGGCATCACTTCTAAATACTTATACCTCAATTTATACTATAAATATTGGATTAGAGATTAAATAAAATTATAATATAAATGTAATATTTATAGAAAACCTCTTAATCTAAGGGACATTTAGTAAACCAAAGATAAAAATTTATAGATGACTCAATTCTAAATGAAAGTAATCATTTGGATAGCGAATCATTTTAAGAAAACCTAAAAACATTAATAAATTGTAAAGCTGAACTTACTCTATCAACTAAAGAATCCTGTAATTCAAACTCATTCACTTTAAGCAACAATAAAGTAATTTAATTTTTGATTTAGTTTAACTTTTTCACTAATGAAATTCTAGAATGGGAAACATTAGATAATGCTCTACCTCCTGAAGTTTATAATTTCCTTTCAATATTAAAATGTTAGTGTTACGCTGGTACAATAACATATACAGATGAATAAATAGAACTTTTGATCAATCAGAGCTAAATATATGTGTATTTGATTAAAATAAAAATAGTAAAAATTTACTGGAATTTTTAAACTAAATCTTAGATAAAGGATGGATTCTCAAAACAATAAGAATCTTGAACGGGTCTACAATTAATTTCTATGCATTAGCAGTAAAAAATCTGACTTTCGAAAATTTATTTTGGATTATAAAATCATTAAAAAAGGATTTAATCACTCCAACCGAGAGATTGGTTTAAAGTAGAATCAAAGAATGCTATGGATTTAAATATAAAAGGAATGAATGGGACTTAATAATTAATTAAATTAAATCAGAAAAATAAATTATATAGTTTAGATCCTCATAAGGGAAGCTATTTGTATTACCAATGATTTAAGTGATCTTAATTAAAGATCCTTTTATTTAAGAAGAAACATAAGGAATCTATATTAAACATTAAAATTGGAAAGCCGAAGATGAGTTTTAAGAAGCTTTATATTAAGAATAAGAATGGAATATTTTTATTGAGTACTTGTAAAGCATAATTGACAATTAGAATGATTAAAATCATAAATTCTTTAAAGATGGCGGATATGGATGCGCTTAATTCATAAAGCACTTTGGTCCAAAGAATTTAAGAAAGTTATCCTTAGGTAGATTAACAATATATATGCAAATGGCTATTAATAAAAACTATATTAGAAATACGAAAAAGGTTCTAGTTTAAAATAACAGAGAGAAATCAGAATATGCAACTGATAGTTCCTAAGATCAGGAGGAAAATATTAAAATGAAAATCGAGGAACTTAAAGAATAACTTATTCAGCTATTGTTAGAAAATCAGGATGGGTATGCAATCATCTTTTATTAAGAGTGTATCTTTTACTTAAATACCTAAATTATTAAAGAAAAGAGTAAATTTCAAAATAAATTTATTTGAGCTCGGATTCCCAAATTTAAGAAACTTTATAGAGTCAAACTAGGATATGATATCAATTGAAAAAAATAGCAAAAATAATGTTATTGCTAAGTTGGACCAGATAAAGTATTGGAATAAATATTAAAGTACATAATACAAGTTTATCTTAGATAAAATAGGGGGCGATTTGAGTAATTAGGCAATTAGTTCTAATATTCTAGAATTGTTAAAGAACATATTAAGTAAACATCAATATGGGATAAGTATTAATTAGTTATACTACGATTTATCGCAATTGTTAGGTGAATGGTTCAATTTTAGAAAATTTTAATGTTTAAGTTTCTTTTAGTTTTTGTAGAATTACGCAGAAAATATCTTAATTATAGTATGCCAAAAGGGAAACCAATATCTAATTTATGAAAAGGATCTTAGATTCATGCCTTCTCCAACCTCTAATTAAGATAACAATGATTAATAATCTGATCATAATTTTAGCGAAGAATACTAAAGTAATTTAGGATTGTCACTTCAATAAACTAGTTTCTCTAATAGTTGGTTGGAAAAAGCTGGTGATTCTTAGCTCAAATTTTAGTCTCTTCAACTTATTGAAGATTCTCACTAAGAAATTAAGGAGAATTTAAAGTTTATAGATGAAATTTTAGGTTTATAGATATTTTAACTATAAGGGTACGAACTAAAGCAAAATGATACCTACTCTATATAAGATTGGTCAGATAAATCGATGAATTATTTTGAAATGTTAAGTTCTATTAATTATGGGCATAGCGAAAAACCAGCTTATTTTGATTTAACTAAAGAACTACAAAACTCTCTCTCCTAAAAATAACAAATACAAAAACAATTTATTCAATTAAACGAAAGTAAAAAAAAATGAATATACTCTTTGTTTTTAGTTTAATTTTATGTGAATTATTTATTGATAAATTTATAATAAATCAAATAATTTCATCAATTATGGATCTGATTTGATGCGAGATACTCAATTCATTAGTATGAAATAGAATTTGACTTCATAAATTAGTTGTGAATGCATTCCAAAATTCATACCATAAGTTTTAAGTATTTTAAATAGTTAATAAAACAGGATGAGTCTCTAGGGAAATTTGAGTCAATTTTACATTTCCATTAAGAATTTACTCATTATCATTTATTAAACAACCTAAGACTCATTTTTATTTGCTTAATTGATTTTTCATTAATTAATGTTTGATAAAAAAAAATTTCTAATTAGTTCAATATCAATAACATTGCTAATATTTACGATATTTCACAATGTTGAAAATGTTATTCAGACAAGAAGATTTTTATCAGAAGATGAAGCATCTAATGATCAATCTGAAGAAAAAAGCGAGGATGAACACAAAAATATAAAAAGAACATACTCACCATCGGAGATTGACTTCTGGATTTGTTTATTTATAGCTGCAAGTTTACATATATATCACAATATTAGCTTTAATCTGTTTGGCAGCCATCTGCTCTGGGATGACTGTTGGTTATTTATCAGTAGATGAATTATAATTAGAAATATATAAAGAATAAGGAACACTTGAATAATAAAGGTAAGCAAATATTATTTTGCCAATTATTAAATAACATCATATGCTTCTTTGCACATTACTCATAGGAAATTCATTTTGTATGGAATCGCTTCCTATATTTTTTGATAAAGTTGTACCTCCAGCATTTGCCGTACTAATATCAGTCATCTTTATAATCTTTGCTGGAGAAATCATACCTTAAGCTCTTTGCACTGGTCCAAAATAATTAATTATTGCTGAAAAACTCACACCCTTAGTTAAAATTTTAATGATTTTCTTCTGGCCAATCAGCTACCCTTTGGCTAAAATGTTAGATTCCTATTTTGGAGAGCATGGGTCTACTAGATTTTAAAAGAATGAACTAAAAGCTTTAATAGAGTTACATGGAATTCAAAAACATGCTACTGGGGGAGGTCATGCAAGTGAAGATTAAGGATTCACGTAAGCAGAAATAAACATGATAACATCCACTATTGATTTGAGGGATAAAACTGTTGAATAAGCCATGATCCCGATTAAAGATGTTTTCTCTGTTAACAAAAATAATGAACTTAATAGAGAAACTTTGGCAAGAATATCATCCTCTGGTTATTCTTATGTCACCATCTATGAAAATTATAAGGAAAACATTATTGGCACCATTAGATCGAAATAATTAATTGATATGGAATTAACCAAGAGAAAGATATCTGAATTAGATAATCTTGTTAGACCTGTTCTATTTATATAAAATGAAACTTCTTTATTCGAGATGTTAATGATTTTTAAATAAAAAAAAACTAAAATAGCTTTTGTAGTTGAAGCTAATAGAATTGAATAAACTAATACTTCAAGAATTCCTAATTACTAAATTGTTGATGAGAAAACGTAAAAAAAAATCATAGGATTGATCTCCTTAAAAATGTTATTTGAAGAAATTGTCAAGAAGGAGTTTCATGATCAAGATAACCACATCAAGATTATTTCAGTAACATAATTTTATATTCTTAGTTAAAACCTCCTTAAATTTAACCAATTGGCAGATCATAAAACAAAATTTTAATAGAACCTGAGGAGAAAAAATGAAATATTACATATCAATAATTTTAGATAATAATTTTTATTTTTCAATAACATTTATTGTTATTTCATATTAAATCGCGTATTAATTCAAGGATTTTTAAGGCTGTTTCCATTTCATAATGTTCTTAAAAATATTATTGAATATCTAATAATACTTTTGAATTGACTTCTTCAAATTATTTTGCCAAATCGCAACCTAATGAATATTTAATATAAAATTTATATAGCAATTCAATAATTTCACCTTTGGATAAATCTTCAACTTCAAATTTATAATCTTTAAGTTTTTCATATTTAATCTAAGTTAAACTTGAAAAACAATTGTGAATTACTTTTTCAAAAATCTCAAAGGATGCATTTGCTTTCATTCTATCTGGTTCTATAGAAGTTAAAAATTCATTATATGATTGTTTTGTAATTCCACTTATTAAATAAGTATTTTATAATTTGTCTCCATAGAAATTTTAGAATTATTTCACAAAATTAGGTTAAAAATGAGACAAAATATAATATTTCAATAATTCTAGTGCTTTAAGATTTTCAATTTATTCTTATTTTTAATTTTAATTTTCATCTAAAATGTTTTCATCAAATTTAATCTTATGTTTTAATAACTCTTCTAAATAAACAAGTAATTCTTTTTCACAAAGATATCTTTATTTATTAAATTTATTATAATTTTCAATTTCATTAACTTTCATTATTTAATTCTTAATATCTATATATTCCGTTATGAATTTATCAAGTATATCATTTAATTACTTAAATGGTTTTACATCATTGATTTTTTTTACTTTTTTTATTTCTTCTATAATTTTAGTAAAACTATTATCTTAATATAGTTCTAAAAATTGATAAATAATTTTTAAAATTTCTTTTACATCATTTGTTAATTCTATGTTTGGATTACAAGGATCCGAAACTATTAAATATTAAACAAAATAGATGTTATCAATTTAAATAAGTTATTGATAAGTCGTAAATTTATTGGATTCTGGTTTTAATTGAATAAAAATATTGTTTGTATTCAATTATGAATGGCATAATTTTTTTTCACCCATTTTAATTAAATGCTGAATAATAGCTTAAATAATTAAAATGACTTGTCCTTTATAGATAACTACATAATTCGATTTCTAAATTATCACATATAAATTACTATTGCATCCATTAAATCATTCAAAGAAATACATTCATTATAAGGAATTTTGTATAAGATGAATTCATTATCTTCTAATTTTTTTCCAACTAAATAAGGATTGTTTTCTAAATTCTTTATTTATTCTAATTGTCTATCATCGCATTTAACTCTTTGACAAACAAATTTATAATTCTACCATCCTTTCATTCTATTATTATTATTATTAATAACAATTTATTCTTATAGAATTATGTTTTATTAAGAATGACTGATAAAATCTATTTATTACTTTAGATTATTTCTAAATTTATTAATTCACATTGCAATTGGACATGAATTGTTTCGATTCAATTAGTTACATCAATTTAACTTTGATATATATTAGTTAAATTATGGTATATGCTGATATCAAATATTAAATAGTGTTATTATCAGAAATAGACCTTGATCAGAATTAATATCAGAATAATTTTTTTACAATAAGATTATAAAAGTTAAGTTCTACTTTATTGGAAGATTTAATTATTTTTGCTAACTATTACAAATCTAAATTCTTTTATTAAATAACTTTAATTATTATTTGCATGTGTAAATCAGCTCTCTATCATTAAAATAAAGGAATGATTTACATAAAACAAAGAATTTTGTAATGATCAAAAATTATTATGCATATACTGTATATATTATAATTTATAATTGATAATATAGTGATATTATACTTGTTATATCGATCTCAGTTTTATATTTGAAGCCTTATGAATAATAAGCATTTTGTAATAATGAATTTATTAAACATATTAGGGTCGCATTCAAATTGTAGATCAATCTCATTTAAAGGATTGTGATTCAAAAGATTTCTTCTTACTCATTTTGTTCCGACAATTAATTTTAATTATATATTTTTTGCTTTTAAAATAAAATTACCAAGTTTGTTGCTAATTGTATGCTGCGGTTTAGTAGATTTAACGATTCAGATTATATATATAAATTTTTTAAGCATTTTCTTATTATTAATTTTAATTCCTTCAACTCAAATTTTTAATCTTTACTTAATTTATATAAAATGATAATTAATAACTCTTATCATCAGTACTAAATTCATAAGTATTTGATTAGTAAATATTTAAATAAAAACCAAATAAATATCATTTTACAACAAGATCAAAATAGAAAGCATGAACAACTATCAGCAACATCTTATTCTTAAATAACATTATAATCTTTCCAATTATCGACTATGTTAATGTCAATTAACCCAATATTAGGAATGACTTCATCTCTAAAACTAACTTAATGATTCTTATCCTTTTTAATTATTTCATGACGAAACATATCAATTCTTGGTTTTTATTAATTGTGTTTTACATATTTTTCCGATATCATCTATCCAAACATTTCATTCAGCTCTTCCATCTCAGTCCAACTATCTCCATTACATTAAGAGACTTGAATCATTATAAGTTAACCTTTGTATTATTAAATAATTATTAAACGATATCACTTATATAAATATTAATTCTAAGATGATTTTAAATTTCTTATTATTTCTTCTCTTTTCTTGCATATTTTTAATTATTAATTAAAAATCTATTCAATAGTTTGATATATTCTAGACTATAATATAAAATTAAATGGATTGGCTTTTATGAAAAAATGATTGCTAATTTTTCAAAGCATCAATCACTTTGATTTTATATAGTATTTATAAAATTCTTTGTGTCCTGTCATTTTATATACTTGTTTCTACTGTAGTTATAAAGTTTTCAATAATATTGTCATCAAATTATAGTTTAACTATTAAAATAATGATTAACATTAAAAAAATAGTAAGCTTTAAAAACTAGGTCAAACTTTTTAAAACAGAAAAAAAGATGAAGGGTTTAGCGAAAGGGATATAAAAATAAAATAGAAAGTATTTTTAAGATTGAAAGTAAACAACTATATTAGTTATTTATCAATAAATAGAAATATTTAAATAAAAATATTAGTTTTATATATAATCTTTGACAAAATTTATTATGAATTGTGCATTTTAATAAAATAAACTTTGAATGAGTTTATCTGATAACATATTGGGTATTAACCAAATATTGCTCTTGTAGTTAAGATGTATATAGAACATATTATCACTCTGATTAACTTAATTTTATGTGAGGTTGATAAACTCATCATATTAGATCATATAAACTTATTCAAGTTTATAAAGTTTATTATTTAGTTATTTATTCTGTTGTTGATGGGAACTTTTTGTTTATTTCAATATTATATTGTCATGTTAATCAAAATAATTCGTTGTGATTTAACAATGTGACTAGTTAATCATAACGCTAGCAAAGAATATGTAGATCTATATTTTTTTTATTTTAATTTAATAATAGATTAATACTTTTAAGTCCAAGAAAATAACCTTTGATTTGAATAGTTTGTTTAAAAATTAAAAATAACTAAAATTCATAGTAGATGAAGATTGCATTGATTTTTTAATTTCAACAATCCTTCTAATATTGACATATCTCAAGGATTAAAAAAGCTCTATATCTAGAGCTGTAAGATTAAATTATGATTTTTCATTAACTTCTTTAGCAAATTTTAACTATTTTTCTGATCGTGTAATAATTTTATTATAAACAATCAGTAGATAATAGTTTTATTATCATAACCTTATTATTTTATTTCGACAGAATGAATTTCATTTTTCAATCTGTTTTCTTTAATCTTTTCTTATATTAATAATAATATGAAATAATTCAGAAATGGTAATAGAAATTATATTAATCTATTATTTTGATCATAACAATTTTTTTTAATCAATTAGCTTTCAATTTTGTAAATTAAAATTAGTTTGTCCAATTAGTTAATAAAGTTTATGATTATTTTTATTAATGATGCCTAGCTTAGTTTGCAGATGAAAAATTATTTTACTTTGTTGGAGAGATAATTTTGAAATTTTAAGAATATTTAGTCTACATTTAAAAAGAATCATTAAATTTATAATACATTATTAGCTATTAATAAACTTTAATAGATTAAATTATTAAAGTACAAATTGATGTTTGAAATGAAATTGTTTTTAAATTAAAATAACTAATCTCATTACGACTTATAATAAAGATTAATTCTCCAAAAATAACCTTTAATTAATTTATATCATTGGTTTAAATGAATATATCTCAATACTATTGTGATTCAAATATCTTTGTAAATAGGGTACTCAATTTTTATAAAAACACCTCAATATCTTAATTCAGATCAATAGATTTGCTTGTAATAAATTCATCAGTAATTGTATTTTACCACTGTAGAAGAAGTTCTTATGGAAACTATTCATTTTAATGTTTTGGATAATTATAGCAGCGGGCTAATTGATCTATTTTTGCTATAATTTGATTTTGTGATGAATTTTTGAAATTTTGTATAAAAAATTTAAGCATGTATTCGTAAAGTTCTCCCCCCAAATTCAAACTTTTTAATTATCCCTCTATAAAAGTATACAATTGAGGACTAATGGTGGATTAACCTAAACTTTATTGAAATCCTTCATCTCCCTACTAATCAATTGATTCTTAAGTAGTTATATATTAAGATAATGCATATAATTATTATTTGTATTCATATTCTTAAACGTCTTGGAACTATTAAGGTTACAGCTATTCTTTTTCCTACTACTATTATTGTTAATATTAATATTAATATTCATTTTATTATTATTAAAATTATTCTCTTGGTCCTTCTTTTTTTTTTTTATTATCAACTAATGGAACTTCTTATTAAATTTATGGATTCCTTTAAAATTAAGGGTAGGGTATCTCAACTTTTTTAAAGGCTTGAGGTTATGCGATATATTAATCTATTTCAATAACATCCTTAAAATTGTCGTGGATGAGTTGTTTGTCTTTGATGTTTTTTTATACAAACTAGTTTAATTCCATATGATAGTTAGCTGTTTTCAAAATACCAAGCACCTAATTTGAAAATTCAGTTATGTATTATATTCTCTTGCTTAAATCTACAGTATTATTTTCATTAATTAAGCTTTTCAAAAACTCTTAATGTTTTAAAAAAATTTAATAAGAAATTTCAATTATTTGGTTTAGATTGTCTTCATAAGAAACCAAATCTTTGTTAATATGTACATTAGTAAAAGTTATTTCATTATTTTCAATATTTACATAGATTGAATCCATTTCAAGTTTTGCTAATTTCGATATTTGATAAACCTTTAACAATTAATCTACTATTTTGTTTGTAATAATAAATAATTCGCCAATAGTAAAGCATTTGATTTTATTTTGCTAAGCATATAAATTAAATAATTACTTCTTATTTAATAAGGTCATTCAGATTAACACTGTTCTCAATATCATACTTTAAACTTTCATTTTCATATTGGAATCTTTGTACTTTTTGCATTCTTTGTATGTTACGATACCTCTCTATTGTTATGTTTTGCATCTTTTGTTGATATTTCTATTAAAAAAATTATTACAAAATTTAAACAAAATATAACAACATATTAAATAGTAAAGATAAAAGATAAAAGATAATTCTTATGTATCTTTTAATGTTTAAATATAAAAATAAAACAAAATTATTCGGTGATAAGCTCTATTTTCAATAAAACCAAAATAAATAAGTTCTGTATATATCAATAAATCAGATTCAAATTAGAATTAATTATAATAATAATAAAATGAAAGGATGGTAGAATTATAAGTTTGTTTGTCAAAGAGTTAAATGCGATGATAGACAATTAGAATAAATTAAAAATTTAGAAAACAATCCTTATTTAGTTGGAAAACAATTAGAAGATGATGAATTCATTTTATACAAAATTCCTTGTAATGAATGTATTTCTTTGAATGATTTAATGGATGCAATAGTAATTTATATGTGATAATTTAGAAATCGAATTATGTAGTTATCTTTAAAGGACAAGTCATTTTAATTATTTAAGCTATTATTCAGCATTTAATTAAAATGAGTGAAGACGAATTATGCCATTCATAATTGAATACAAACAATATTTTTATTCAATTAAAACCAGGATCCAATAAGTTTACGACTTATCAATAACTTATTTAAATTGATAACATCTATTTTGTTTAATATTTAATAGTTTCGGATCCTTATAATCCAAACATAGAATTAAAAAATGATGTAACAGAAATTATAAAAATTATTTATCAATTTTTAGAACTATATTAAGATAATAGTTTTACTAAAATTATAGAAGAAATAAAAAAAGTAAAAAAAATCAATGATGTAAAACCATTTAAGTAATTAAAAGATATACTTGATAAATTCATAACGGAATATATAGATATTAAGAATTAAATAATGAAAGTTAATGAAATTGAAAATTATAATAAATTTAATAAATAAAGATATCTTTGTGAAAAAGAATTACTTGTTTATTTAGAAGAATTATTAAAATAGAAGATAAGATTTGGCGAAGATGTTTACGAGCAAGCTGAAAATTAACAATAAGAAAAATTTGAAAATTTGAAAGCATTAGAATATTTATAATAGTTTCTGGAGTCTCAATTTAAATTGAATTTTGTGTAATAATTCTAAAATTTCTATGGAGACAAATTATAAAATACTTATTTATTAAGTGGAATTACAAAACAATCATATAATGAATTTTTAACTTCTATAGAACCAGATAGAATGAAAGCAAATGCATCCTTTGAGATTTTTGAAAATGTAATTCACAATTGTTTTTCAAGTTTAACTTAGATTAAATATGAAAAACTTAAAGATTATAAATTTGTAGTTGAAGATTTATCCAAAAGTGCAATTTTTGAATTGCTATATACATTTTATATTAAACATTCATTAGGTTGCGATTTGGCAAAATAATCTGAAGAAGTCAATTCAAAAGTATTATTAGATATTCAATAATATTTTTAAGAATATTATAAAACGGCAAAATATTTTTAGGGTTTGTAATTATTGATTGAATAAAT
The DNA here is from genome assembly GCA_905182995.1 of Paramecium octaurelia. NCBI lineage: Eukaryota > Ciliophora > Oligohymenophorea > Peniculida > Parameciidae > Paramecium > Paramecium octaurelia. Next base: position 628,749 of record CAJJDP010000001.1, read on the forward strand.
ATGAATATCAAAAAATTTATATGATTAGATTCATTCCTGTATTTTTTTTTAATATATTTTATTTGGTAACCAATTAAAGAGCCAATTCATTAGATTATTTTTTTTTAGAATTTTTGACTCAGGTTAACCTTAGCTAATAACAACTTGTCTATAAGAGTCAATGTAGATGATCGCCAAAATTCCGAATAGGAATTGATAAAGTATAAAGTAAAAGAATATCATAAAAAGCATAGAAAATGTTACATCTGTATCATAAAATTCCCCTATATTAGAACTATTACAAAGCATCAATATCAGTTATGCCAAAGATCTAGCAAATACGCTATAGTTTACAAAATATGGTCCCTTTTAATTTGTCAGAATAATAGCAAAGCCAGACAAAATAAGAAAAAGTAATGTGAAACTGGACAATAATTACAAATATTAAGATTCAATAGCTTCAATGGCTTATTCTAAACTTTTAAAGATATTAAACATCAGATATATTCTGATTAAATGAGCACAAATACATAATGAAGTCATAACAAGGATACTTTTATAACTATCTGCAACATTCCCTAAGTCAATATAAGTGGTTTATTACACAAGATCATAAACATTAATGTTTTATTTGAATAATTACATCGCTTAATCTGCAGTTGAAAAGTTGAGTATTAAAGACATGGAATTAACAAGGAAAACAACAGATATAAAATATTTGATTCCTGAGGAAAGAGAGTCCTTCATTTTGATCAATTAAAATACTGTATAGATGATTCCAACAATAATTTTAAGTACTGTAATCATATACAAGATGTATCCAATATTTTTATTATTAGGACTCTCAGGAGATTCAGAATGCATTTCAGCATAAATAGAATAAGGTGAGGATGATCCTTTACCAAAAATATTTGGTGAAAATGGAGTGATGGTGGGTTATTTTGGATAAATACCAATTCCAGTGACTTCAACGAGAAATTCAATAAACACAAACATCCCATCATTTTTACTCCTAACTGTCATAGTCATAACTTAGGCAATTAGAGTTTCCTGAAAATAGAAGGGATGATTAAACATTCCTTCTATGATATTATGAATATAATAGACTGGAGTTAAATCTTCTGGGCTTATATCCTAAATATATCCACTTGAATCGTATTCACTAAATTATCCTTCAGTAATCCTATCATTTTTTGAGTCTGTAAAAAGCATCCAAGGTTTTTTTCCATCACCAATTTAATCAGTAAAGAATGTTTGGTCATTATAAGTTTCATAATTGCAAGTAATTTAAGGGATTTTATCAGTTCTTATAGGATTCGGACATTAAGTATATCGAGTTCTTAATTGACGAAATCTCAAAGCTCCAATTATTTCATAGGATGTCTTAAAATCTGAATTATCAGAAGTAAATTGATACATGAGACCTTATGGATTAGTGTAATATTCTTTGAGATCAGAAATTGAAGAGATGGCAAGAAATTTATTTAAGTTTAAACTGTTTTCTATTTTTTTGATGTGCTATTATGTATATGCTCCATTATCTAAAAAGTAGATAAATAATATATTCAAAGCCATTAAGATTATCAGAATGAAGAGAATGCAGATATGGTTATCATCTAATTTTTCACCTTTCAATTCTTCTGCTTGATTTTTCTCTGCACTTCTACCTCTTTTTTTTAGTTTATCTACATCAATAACAAATTGCTTTTTTAATAAAGGAAATCTATTAAAGAAATAGACATATTTTCTAAATAATCCAATTTTGAGATCTTATTAATCGTATTCTTATTGTTCATCATATTCATCCTCATTCTCGTCAATTTATGTTAATGGTTTTTCTTCACTTACCTTTGAACCATCAAATGTAACGTTGGCACTTTAATGAGGATGGCTAACTTGACTCTTTTCAGGTTGTGCATTGCTTGTAATATGTGATTATCTTGATTCTGAAGGTTGACCTCTTCGATGAGTTTTCATTCTTTTTTTTTTCAATGTCACAGATAGATAAGATATATTTTAATCTGCTAACACTTTGTTATAATAACGCTCAATCAATTCTGTGTTTTGTATATTCTCTTGATTATCATTGACAATTTCATATCTGTTACAAAACTTTTCTAACATGATCTGATCATTATTTCCGCATTCCTATACATATTCAATTTGCGGAGATACTAAGTTCCTAGTCGTTGTTTAGATAGATCCTGGACTTACTAATCCTGGTTATTATTTCTACAAAATATCATCTATCTATTCTGCCACTTAAGAATCCGGCTATTAATTTACTTTGGATTTTGTGGGCTAATCATTACAACTAGTCTGTCCTGCATCATAATGCATCTCTTTCCTCACCTAATCAATATTGTAAATATTCCAATAAACTAATGAGGCTTTTTTTAGATCTTGAAAACTGTTTATTTTAGAATATCTAAAAGTTGCGGTCACGTAATCTACATTGTCATCCTAAAATTTAACATCTTTTGATAGTAAGTTTTTAGGACATTTTACTTAGATGGCACAAGTCATAGGTGGTGGCTAATATTAATTATCATTTTCAATATTATTTTATTCCGGAAATTCTTCCTAAACGCATTCTTCAAGGTATCTGAAGTATTTGTCAATATGATAACCAAATTTCTCCAAAACTTACTTTGATATTGATCTAAAAAATTCCTTCACACGATTCTTATCTAAAATTTCTTATTAAGGTGCTTCTGCTTCCATCATTTCAATCTACTTAGAAACATACATAGTCATATTATTGAGATTTTTTAAACTATCTTATACTTCTCTTTCAAGAAATGTATTCCTGGTCTCTTTTGCATCTAAATCTTATTATAACTCATTCATCTTGCTGTTCAGTTCCATAATTCTAGAACGAAGTTTTCTAGCTTTGCTTTCTGGATCTAATTCCATAAAGAAGTAATTTTAATTTGAAAATGACTACTTTTTATTATAAAAATTTAGTATTTTTAAACTTCTATTAAGAATCTTTGTTCATATTTTAACATATTATCTCGAATAATGAATGAAAGTTATTGAGATAGCTTTGGTTTTAATAGAATTTAAGTCTATTAGCACTAGAGTATGATTCGTTTTTGTAATTCAATTCATATTCATATATGTTCGAAACGAATTAATTAGATAAATATATTCTTGTGCTATTAGAGTAGCATAGAATTAATCTAAAAATATAACTAAATAATAAACATATAGATAATCATAAAATATGATTTGGAATTAAATCGGGTAGAGTGGTCAGTCTAAATCTGGATGAATATTTATGAATGAATGGTTTGATGTAGAGTTCCTTAATTGTTTTTTCAGACTTTTTATAGGTGCTTCTTTCTGTAGAAAGGGCTGGCTCTTATTTGTATTACTATGTCTGTATTTAAGGAAGTTATGATTTAAATGGTTTAATAGATTTGTAAGCATTTCTCGATAGAAGATGATATGATAATGACGAAAACTATTTATTGATTAATTTGCTTTTTTCACTGCTGATAATTTCTTTTTATTTGACTAAAAATGATTCAAAAAAACTAGGCTTTTTAGTTGGTGTTCTCTCTAGGATTTTTGAAGAGTTAATATGAAGAGGATCTTCTTATTTAATGACATCCAGTAATCGAGTATTTTTTTTCTCAATTTTGATTGTATTTTATCTGACAAAGGATGATTCCAATGATTCAGTAGGTATTTCTACACCAAATAGATATGGTGCCATAACATAAATTTAATGTTTACGAATGGATCTTTGAAATTTATGCATTGGTGATTCTCGTTCTTTTTCTATATGCTGTATCCTGAATTCATGATTCATGCATTGCTTCTGGAATCTGCTTAATGGTCCACAAAATTGGCACTCGCAACTTCTTCTCCTTTGTTTAAATTGCTCCTTATTCTACTGCTTGTATTACTTATCAAGGTCCTTATCACTCAAAATCAAAGCTCTAGGTTTTCGAAGTTGTTTTTGTGATCCTATGGAAGATTGGGTGTTAAGAATGGACTATTTCTTATTCATTCCCTTAATTTCTATATATTTAAAGGGATTAAATGAGGATGGAAAAGAACGAGATCGAAGTTTTGTTTTGACATTAATGTTTATGAGTTTGACATTCTTTTGTTGAAATGATAATTTAAGCTTATTAGACTTAATTGATTATGGACTCTATTTGGCTAGAATCCTTTTTTGTTGCGCAATTTGCATCTATTCGATATCAAACAGTTAATGCTTTTGTATAAAAATTATTGATTTCAACATTTACTACTTTTAAAGAAATGCCATAAAATAATTAATATTTTAATAAATAATATTATTGCTGGTTCTCACATAAATCAATCAATCATGATGAGATGCGTAGTCTTCTGAAATTAAATAAGAAGTAATAACTTTAATAATAACTAATCTAAGATCATCTTGATAATATATATCTATTAAATTTTAATTCATTTTATATCTTCTTGATAAGTATTCATTAAGTGTAATTTACTCTAAAAAATGTGCATATCAAGTTAGAGTGTAGTTATCAAATAAAATGATAAAATATACCTTAAAGAAACCATATTTTAAAGGTTTAACCAAAAATATTTCATTCAATTATCGTAATGAATACTACTGATGATTTTGGTTATTCTAATTTGTCCAATCCTCAATATTTTAAAGTTCTAAATATTGGTATAATTTCAATAAATAATGACTTTATGCTATGAAAATTGATCTAATTATGCAATACTTTAAGTGAAAGACTTAAACTGCCCTATTATTCTAATATTGTTGATGTTTTTGATAATGACCTTATTTTATCATGCGTCATCACTAAAAAAAGTATATCAAATGTTATGCATCTATAAAAGATGGTAATCATTAGTTTTATATGGACAGATTCCCTTGTTCCATTTTTGTCTCCTTTTGCATACCCATTGACTAATTAATTAGAATTTTCTTATTTGCAAATATTTGATAATTAAAAATGTTCCCAATGAAATTTAATATTATTTAATGCAGCTCTATATTGGTGGTGTTATTCGTCCTAATTACTTTAAACTCATAATCTGTAATTTATATAACCAACGTTGATTTTTAGAGATCACATCATGAACCAATACTAGTGAACTAAATTTCTGATTTCATCAAGGAAAAGCAAAGCTTGAGTCTATTTAGCCAACACCTTTAAAAGTAAAAATTTAATTAAGTTAATACATTATACCTATTGCTAATATGCTATATTAAAGTTAATTTATTAAATTATAATTATCAATAATGATGATAATTTTTTGATTTACAAGAGTAGATATCAAGAAAAGATCTTATATGAATTTTTATATTATTCATAAACTTCAGGATTATTACTAATTTTTTATGGATGTGGATCTCCATTTTACGTATCCACTAATATCAATATAAACATTTGACATAAAGATGCCTTATTTGCACCCAATCGAAAATAATATAAATGCAAATAGTTATGATAAAACTTTTTGTGTTTGCACTTTTAAATATGAACTACTAATTGCTAATGACATGTATAATTTTGTAGCGTTAATTAAAACTGATAAAATATTGAACTAATTTAAATATTTAATTCTTAATATCAATAGTTGCCTTTAAGTGATTAATTTTTGGTAGTAATATGTAATCCTAGATTTTGACATAAAGTTATCCCAACAAATTCAATAAATCTTACTTTTCAAAGTGGGTCATATATTATATTATATAAACCAAATAAAAAAAAATAAAGTAGATAAATTCTAAGTGTAGGTACTTATTTATATAATTTCTATGAGTGCTTAGCAATAAAAACTAAAGAAACTTATTGAGAATTTAAATTTAGAAAGTAGGTGAATATTTTTATAAATTTTTTTTCAAATTAAAGAAACCAATTATTATCATCATTATGTGTAGAAAACTGTATAGTCGGTAACATTATAAAACCATATATCTGCATATCTAATATTAAAATAGACGATGGAAAATAATAGATTCGCTTTACTAATATTTATAATTTTTAACATAAAAGCATGCTCATCATTACTTAGTTATTGAAGATCTAATCTAAATCAAACCAAATAATTGATAAAATTGTTGAATCTTTCATGAAAAAAAAAATAAGTTTTTGAATTTATGAGAGAATTATTGTCTAAAAAAGAACAAAAAAATCAAATATTAATATACACCTCAACAATTGTCATGGCATCTCAATCTCGCCAAATTCAAGGAGTCTTTTTTCGTATATGGCATATTGTTAATCATCTACAAATAATTAGTAATCCATATATTCTAAAAATTCCTACTCTAAAACATTTATTTCTTTGACATTTATTCCTCCTACCTTAGCATAAAACTCATTTTTGTAATAATCATCATCCTAAAACTTGATAGCCGTCATAATTGACAATAAAAGAAACCTGTAAATGAGTTTTATAAAATAGATATATACCTATGTATGCAATGGGAATTCAATACAAGATATGTATGTTTCTCTTACAACCTATCCAAGTATATTAGAGCAATAACAAAGCATTATTCACTGCAATGTGTGTATTTAGCTATTCTTTGCAAGTAATTGTAGATTGTAATTGAGGGAGCTTTATTTGCATGAAAAATAGAGTTATACTCTATCTCAAGTGCATCTGTTTCTTTGATAATTTCATCTAAAATGTTTGAGATTGTCAAGAGTAGAGGATTTGATTGCTACATTAATTTATAAATAATAATATTGAAACTATATCCATTTGAGATCAAGGAATAAGCAAAGCAGGACCTAATTAAATAAGCCATTAGTAGTCCTGCTTAAGATCGACAGCCTTTTTCCCTTTGTTACCCGATTTCATAGATAGATAGTGAATAGAGTGAGAATCAAATAAAATTACAAAATATAAATAATTATTGATTATATTGGAGGATTATTTATTAATAATTATACGAGCCTTTAATTTTATAAATATTATAACATTAAATGTCCAATTAAATATTGGAAGAGGATCTTAATTAGTCTCTAAGATTAATAGTATAAGGTAATCAAAAGTTGAATCTTAGGCAGAGAGAACTTTTTAAAGGCAACCAACTGTGAGATGAGGTAACAAAGCTATTCTTAAATGAAAAAAGGGTGTGGAGATCTCCTAACTTATATAAGACATGAAAAGGATGAGAATATAAAAACGATGATGAGTTAATAACTAAAAAGATATATAGATGAGTTAAACAACTTCTCTGAGGCTATGAAAATAAATTAATAAACTGAAGAAGTTGAAGTTGTTTAAGTTAAAAAATAAGAACTCCTATATACTCAAGAGTCAAACAAAGAGATTTAATTATATAATGCATAATATGCTAAATATGTTGAAATCCACCAAGTTACTTAAAATAATACTACTTAAATAATAGGTTTGGAATCACAAAAATAGATATTAAATGAGCGTATTGGTTTGCCGTTACTATTTCCTTAGTTATTTTAAGGGAACCGAAAATTACAAACATCAACATTATTATATGGAGTATATATTCTACATTAACAACTAGCCTAGAGGAACAGGAAAAACTGAATTATTAAGATAGATTGCCTCCGATTGTAAGGCTCTTCTGATAATAGTCAATATTTCGATGATCATTGAATTGGAGGAACAAAATACTGTATCAGAATTAATGAATCAAATAGAATAATAAACGAAAAATAAATCTTTTATAATTGTGCTTAAATAATTAGAAGAATGTAAAAATAGAGAAAAATTGATTTAATTTTTTGAAAAATATAATCTCAAAAGCTTAGTAGAAAGTGAGAGATTAGCATCAAACGTGATCGGATGTACGAACTAACCTTGGAAGATTCATCATTCAGTCAGAAGGATGTAAAGAATAATTCATAAAAAATAGCTTTGAGAATAGAGTAGAATTTACTTTGATGTCAGAAAAATAAAGATTAGAATTCATAAACCATAAATTGTTCTAATTTCAGCAATATAAGTTGCAAAATAATGAAATAGCCGAATTAGCCAAAATTACTAACAAATTTACAGGGATGGATCTTAAGAATTTGTTTACAAAGGCAATACAGATATATGAGTAAAAGTAATATGCAAAAACTGATGTAAGATTTCTACTTATGAAAGTAAGATTTCTATGATTGTATTTTGGATGTACTTTAAGTTTAAAAGAGCTCTGTATAAGATTCTGAAATCTAATAATTTACATAATGGAAATAAGAATTTTGCATTTGATTAGATTATAATAATAAAACAAATTAATATCAATCATATCTTAATTTATAGTAATTTTATTATTGCATTAATATTGGAAAAGAAGGTATTTTAAAGTGAGGTGGTTACAATTTTAAATTAAACACTTTTGGTTTAACAAATGAACCATTCTGTTGTGGTTACTAATTTTAAAAATTTTATTATTAAGATTAAAAAAAGGATGATTATTATTGTTATTACTAAATTTAAGAGAATTGATTAAATGCTTAAATCATTTCTTTTTTAGCTTCTTAATCACTTTCACTTGACTTTAATTTGCTTTTATTTGATTTGCGAATTGAAAACTTTCTTGTCATTTAAGCAGAGGATTTTAATTATTATTAAGATGAAATTTGTAATACTTATTAGGTGTTTGGTTAGGATAAAGGAGAAGTATCAGGAAAACTGATTCTTTTATAGTTAAAAAAGTCTGCTATTTGTAACTCCTGATTTTATTTCGTTGATTTCAATATGTAAAATGAAGGAGGTCTTTTAAATCTATCGATGTTCTCTTAAAACTTACTCGTATTTTGTTAGTCTTCAGAAGCAATTTCATTTTCATCTCTATTTTATAATTTCTGTTCTAGAGGTTGCTATTAAGGTAATTCCGTCATTGATTTTAAAGGGTTTGAAAATACTTTGCTATATATTATGATTCAATAATACTTAATTAAATTTTGTTTATTTTCTTTTTTGATTGTTACATTCTTATATAAACTCTTTCTATTGGATGATTTAGAGGGCTCTAATTTATTTCTAGAATCAACAGAGCCTTAAACAGTAATGGAGTGCTATATCTATCGTTACTATATTAGTCTGTCTCTCTCAGTAAAATTGTCTTTTTTAATATTTCTACGGATATCTAAAGGTTTATATATATTATTCTAAATTACTTGCTCCTGTCCATTCTTCATATAGTTTTTATGAATGCTATAGATATTCATCATAAGACTTGTCACAAGGATAAATCTTTTCGAAATTCCCCAAGTGTTAGGATTCATATTGTTCTCTTTCTATTTATGCTTAAAGTTTGAGTGTTTTCTTTTCTTCATTTGAAATTTTAGGTTTTTTTCCTAGTACTCTTCTTTGCATCTACTCCTTTTACAATTATTAGAGGTCATTCTTAACTTTTAAATTGATATTCATAAGTGTAACAGTATCTCTTATTAGATTCTTTTTGATTATAGCATCAAGAGGAGTATCTGCAGTGAAACTTGGCGTATGATTTACTTCTAATAGATATGGTTTATATGTATTATCAAGAAGGATATCAAATCCCAGAATCTCAAAGCACATATTGTTAGCATAATTGTCAGGTTGAGTGTAATTGGATTGCAGAAATGGTTAAACTGAACAAAACGTTTTTATAATTAAATCCTTAATTTTTGCCATTAATTCATCAATATTTGTTTATTAGGATAGCAATTTAAACACACTAGATAGACTTCTTTTATGTCCCACATCCATTTATTATTCATCTGTATTGAATACAAAATTAGGATTGTCTTTATTAATTGCATAATTCGTGAGATGCATACACATTTCTTCAGCATTCATTTGATTGGGCTATTAGTATGGTTGTGTAGCAAACCTTGCTAATCCTTCTTTAAACAGGTATATTCTAATGTAGACTACATATATATTACCTCAATGGATCACAACCTGCCAATAACACATACATACGAAAATCAAATTTTAAACCATCAATTAACAATGGTTTATGCAGATATCTTTGTACTACACAATGTTCAGTTGCTATTGATTCAACTTACTTTGTTAAGAATATGCCTTTTAATAAAAACCAACAATCATACCTCTGCCTTAACATGATGCTTCAGGCTTTACAATAAAGTATTTAATTTTTTTAGTATTTTGCCTAAGATCTGAAATATCAGATGGTAGCATCCAAGTTTTGGGATAAAAGTCGAATTCTTCTGGAAATTATTTAGCCATTTTATTTAAATTCTTGCCTAAATAGTTCTTTCTAGCTATGCAGTACATTCCAGGGAAATGATTAATTCTCTAATGACCTATTTTAAGTAAATATATAGAATACTTTACATTCGTGCGAGAGTTTCAGGTAGCACTGCATTATCAGTCCAACAAAAGTCCCATACTTAGGTTTCTTAGTAGGGAGTGTATTGCAATTTAAATTTATTCAAGATTTTGCCCACAAATTTAACAGCAGCGTATTAAGTGTCCGATACATTCATGATTAATATTTTGTTATTATTAACTAACTATCTTCTTTTTCTCCTTCTTCTATTTTACAATCCATCCTCATCTGAGTCTTCTTCAGAGAGTTCTTCTGATTCTTCCTCGCTATCTTCGAATTGTCCATTAAATGGTATTTCATTTTTGTCACTTTAATAGAACATGGTTAATTAATTTTATAATTAGAAAAAAACTTTGATATCGTGGATTTCATTAAAAACAGCTAATTGAATGAGATTTAATTAAAAGTTATTTTATATTTATTACGTGTAATCTATTGAAATAAAGAAATCTTAAATCATTAATGTTGTTTTGAAATAATTGTGATAGTTTCTATTGTACTTTTGTTGTATGTCTAAAATGATAGTAATTCTTCATGTTACATCTATTTTAATAACATAGAAACATTACTTCATCAATAAACTATTGGTTATTTAGTAACACTCTTGGTAAGGAGTTATCAAATCGAAGGATGAAATACTTTAACAATTGGTAAATCACGTCATTTAAGTCTTCAAAAAAGATTTGTCTATCAAACTCTAAATAGATTTCTGATTAGAGTATGAATTATCTGAACAATTTATTGTATTCCTATTCATCTGAATGGAAGAAATCACAAATTTCAGATTATGATATAGCCATCGTTTCATAATCATCAAATATTTGCAATTATTTGCCAACAACCAGATAAATTAGACTCAAAATAGTCAGCTTTTCATTGTGTTTGTATTGATAATCTATCAAACAAACATCAAATAGCTGCACCAATTCTCTGTATCTGTAATATGCCTCGTTTGTTCTTTCCTTGAACATAACACATGGGTCTTTGTCTATAATGAATTCATCCCATAATTTGGTGTAATAATTTAACCAAAATATGGGAGTGTTTGGATACATTCGAAAATCAAGCGATTTTAATATTAGAACCTCCATCTATTCAATCTCCTAAATAGTGTATTGGTCTTGGATCAGTCGATGAAAATCCTTCAGGGTTTTGGGATAGATTTCCTCGCATTTGTGAGCTATAAAGATAGCTGCCACTCCTAAAAGTTGAAATCTGGAAATATGAAAATTTGGTTGTCTTAATAGGTACCTTTCCACGTAATTGATAGACAAATAGAAGGTTTCTCTTTTGAAATGGAATGAATGAGCAACTTCGATCAGCCAATCGAATAAAATTGCCACCATGTGACTTTAAATTTCATTCTAATTATTGAGATAATTCTTTTTATAACTATAATTTTCTTCGTATTTTACTTATTCTCTCATAAATTCTGACAAAGTTTCTTACTCATCTTCCTGACTAATTTAATGTTCTAATGAGTTATTGAAGGTGAAGGAAGTAAAGTCCTTCACAACTTCTTCACATATTAATTTATCGTAATCCTACAAATTAGATTATTATTATATCGAAGAACCAAAAGGAATTTCTTCCTCTAGAATGGGGGATATGTCCTTTTCATTCTTAACCTTTTTTATCGTAGTTTGCCTTTCAAATGAAATTATTTAATACTCATATTAGCATGCCGCCTATTCAGATTTGAAATTAGCGCTCTCACAACTAGATTTCACTTCTGAATCCTTTGACTTTGACAACTTTTTAGACTTACTTTTCTACTTTTTGGAGTTGTTCAACATTTATTATTCTCAGTCTCGAGTTTTAGCACTATAAATTATTTTAATTACTATAAGATAAATATAAAAATGTAAGCATATCAATATCGATTCAAATTTTCTTGTAAATTCGATCTAAGTAATATATATTTGGTATTATGAAATATTAAAATTAAATATAGAATAATGTGAGAAGATAGAATGTTTTACAAAACTTCCTTTAAACAGTTTTTAATAATAACTCTATATTTTTTATAAGTTTTAACTTAACTAAGGAATGTACTATGTTTGTAAGGGATGCGATAATTGCTGTCGTAGCTGTTGTAGATGTTGCGAAGTAAATATTTTCATATAACTCCAAGGAATGTTGTGGAGAATGTTGCGATGCAATTTCAAATTGTTTTTCTACACCTTTCTCATTTTGTACTTTCATTACTTTTTTTGTCTCAATAATTCCATTCATCATAATGATAGTAGCATTAATACAGAGTTCTGATTTTGATTGTCAAGAAAACATAAAGACTTTTCTAATAATTTAGGGGATCAATAATTTGGTAAACTTTTTGTTCTGTCTCTACATAACATTTCACTATGGCTATTACGGTAAATATAAAGTGGAGAACTAAAAAACATTTTGGGAATAAACAGTGGATCTAATCCTATACGATTGGTTTGTTTGCATATACATATTTGCACTAATCTTCTTTGTAATTTGGCTCATAATATGCTTCTCAGCAGCTAACAACGAGGTATTCAGATAATCATAATTAAGCCCGATATCTCCCCTTGTCGACAATAAAATAATGGGTTCTTAATGACTGCATTAACAATCAACTTAATATGCATGATAGTGTACTTAGTGGTTGGATTTTTGATTTTTATCATTACTGTCATTTTGTACTCATGCGATGATGGCAGTTGTAGTTGCGGAGGCTGTGTAAATAATTCTTTTAATTCTTAGTTCAGATGTTGTTGCCTAATTATGACCTGTGGATTGTGCGATGTGGGAAAGGACAAGAAGAAATACTCAAAGGAATACACGGAACAAAAAAAGGCTAAGTACAATGAAGGAAGAAAGGGTTGGTTGCAATCTGGAAAGAGATTATTCGGATTTCTCTCTCTTGGAAGAGCAAATCCTAGAATGAACTAAATGAATACGAATATGGATCAATAATAACAAAATCAATACTATCAACCACCGTAGCAATAACCAAACTATCAATAACCGAGACCTGTTCATTAGGATAGATCAGTATCATATTCTATTTAGCTTAGTTCTTTGATAAATTGTCGGATTGTTTCAAAGGCAATGATAATAACAATCCCCCCCCACAAAGACCTCAATAATAGCAGTATCAACAACAAGTTTACATCTAGTAACAACCCAATATTCCGTAGACTAACAATTATCAATAACCATATCAGCAAGCTTATCAATAACCATATCAATATTAATAACAGCCATATCCACAATAGCAGTATTCATAGCCACCGTAATATCAACCTAATTATTAATATCCTTAGCAATAATAAAATGGATGGGGAAAATGATTTATAGATAAGTTTTTCATATATTATATTTTTAAATTATGAAGGGACATAATTAAGAATAGAGTGCAGACTATATTTTTAAGTTCATTTTAATAGGAAATTCAAGCACTGGCAAAACTTCGATATTGTAATACTTCATAAAATAGAATTGTACAATATTTATCATAATTTTGATCAACTTTAATAGCAAGAAAGAAAGTTCAATAAACAGTGGGAATTGAATTCTAATCCAAATTTTTCGTATACAAGAACAAAAACATCAAATTATAAATATGGGACACTGCTGGATAAGAGAGATTCCGTTCAATCGCCAGAACTTATTTTAAGAATACCATAGGAGCAATTCTAGTTTATGATGTGACAAGGTATGTCCATCGATTCGTCTATTAATAGTTAAGACTCATTTGAAGCATTAGATGATTGGATTAAGGATGCAAGGGAAAATGGGAAGAGCGATCTAGATATTATTGTAGTTGGCAATAAAATCGATTTGATAGATTAAAGAGTCGTTGATAAAGATTATGCTGAACGAGAAATGAAAAACAAAGATGTTCTTTATGTTGAAACAAGTGCCATGACTGGAGAAAATGTTGATAAATGTTTCTAAGCATTGATTGATTAGATCTGCAATAAAATTGATAAAGGTATAAAGTACCTCTTAGGATAGGTCAAATTGAAAAAGATGAATTCAATCCACAATTAAAAAACCCTTTAAAGCAAAACCTAAACAATAAAACTAACAATGTTTAAAGTTAAAGTTGCAATTGCTGATTTTCTATAATTATTAGTGTGCATATCATATGATATTGTATTCCTTGCATAAATTAATAGTCAATTATTTTCACAATAGATTCCAATTTGGCTAAATTTTATTAATATTTCTTAAGTATTTTTCTTTATTCAAAAATTAAGTAATTTATAGAAATTTCATTCTAAATCTAAAGAATCATTACAAAATTTTAGTGTTTTCCTGCTGAAATCTATTCTCCCAACATTACAATACTGATAAAACCTACTCTTATTATTTCCATTCTTTTTATAAACATTAGTCATATTAGGTCATCAAAAACAAAAATATTATTAAATACAATAATGAATAAAATAACCATTGAATCCCAATAGACAAGATCTGCTTTAAAAGTCTAACAACCCATCTTTATGGAGTAATAAGAGGCAAAATCGTGTCGAATTTGTCTTGAAACTGAACTGGATAACGATAAACCCATTATGCATCCTTGCAAATGTAAGGGTTCTCTTGGATAAGTTCACGAAGAGGTAAGACTTTATAATTAAAATGAGTGTCTCAAAACTTGGATAGTTACATAAAACAAATAAATATTCACCTAGTGTGAAATCTGCAAAATCGAATATCAAATTGAATTTACCTCACGTAAAGTTTGTATTCCTGTATCAATTTGATTGTATTTAGAGAGAAAAGCATGTAAATCAAATTTGGAAAATATGATTGCACTAATTTGTCTTCTCTTTATATTTCTAGGCTTTACAGCTCTCCAGGCTTTTTTGGTTTTTCAAATGTAATCCATATATATATATAAAATTAGTGTCAATATTTTTGATGGAAATGATAATAATAATGAACAATCCAGTTTTTTGAGTAGTCCTATTACTATGATTGGTAACCCTTATTTTATAAATATCTTTAGGCTTTGCAATCATAGTCTTTTTGTTTTTAGTTCCCATTTTTATGTGTCTTCTCTATGTCATAAAAAAAATGCTCTTTGTAACTAAGATAAAATCTTGGCATATTTTAGAGAGAGTTCAAACTCCCCCAGCAGAATTATAGGAACAAATGCTTTAACATACCTTATCGAAAAATGCTTCTCAATTATTGTAATAATTGCCTAAGCTAAATTAAACTACTTCCATTCTCATATAAGGAAATGGATAGGATTACGAACATGTTTAATTTATTTGATATATCTATTATATTTATGTAATAAAAACCATTATTCACTACTAATTTATTAAATTTAAAACAATTCTCCAATAATATATATCTGAATTTATATTGTTATCAAAAGTACTTAATTCAATTTATAAACTAAACATTCCCTTTCTTCAATTAGTGATTTAAATTACTCATATGGAATTTATGTTATTCTTGCTTCTAATTATTTTCACCAAGATGATATCTTTTAAAAAGAATTCAATTAACTTTAGTTAGTTTATATTTTCAATTAATTCGTATTTTGATTTGTACATTTAAAGACATTCAATAGAAGTTTAATTATGAATTTTTAGATGAAATAAAATAAATTAATAATCAATATCCATTTACTCTAGCAGTAGCTGGAATACTTTAGGAATAAATTGGCTATGTTCTTTACTTAATTAGAAAAGTGGGTGATTTCTGCCTTTCTCTTATCTCCTATAATGCTTTGACTCTACAAAATTTGTTTGGACTCTTTAATCTAATGTGGAATTTCTCTCTTTTTAAAGTATTTTCAACTAAATCGTTAATTTATAATGAGGAGTATGATCTGATGGTTATTTACCTAATGTTTGCCTTTTCTTTATCTCTAGATTACGCTTTTTCCCTAGGACTGGTAACTTGCTTTCTTTATTAATTAATGAGTTCCTCATTGAGTTAAATAATTTTATTGGTTGAAATTAGCTCCTATTGTTTTTAATGAAAGAGGTGAGAGATGAAGGTCAAACCACTTTGATGGGGTGGTTAATTTTTTTTTGTTAAAAAATACATTAATTAAATTGAGATAGTTTTCAGAGATTCAAATGAATTTTCTTTTGATCTCTCTTCGAACAAATGAAACGATATTGTTAAGAGATTAAATTTGATATAAATAATAAATAAAATAATTTAATTAACATGGAGAAGGCAAATATAATATGTTTTTATGGTCCACCTGCAACTGCCAAATCATATGTAGCTCAATAAGTAGCTAAACAAACTGGGAATGTTTATTTTAATTTCGAGGAATTCTATTCAAAAGAAAAGGCTAAGGGGATATTGATAAATTGGATAAGTTAATGTAAATATTTTAGTAAGAACCTATGGTTTTCTCGATAAAAATCATAAGCAGTAGTAGTCTTTGAACATTACTAAAAACACAGATTTGTGGTTTATTTCTAATCCAGCAAAGATGAGGTTGATTAAAACATAAGATTATTAAGCACTAGGAAAAAAAGAAATCAAAATCGCGATGAATTATTAGGTTATTTAAAGTAGTTTCAATTCTTAATAACTGTCGATGCTGTCTAAAAAGGGTTGTCTAACAATCTTTAATAATCTTCGGATTTAATAATTGAGGCTATCATGAATCGCTTGAGACCAGAGAGTTTAATATGTATTGTAGTAGGACCTTCAATGACATGTAAAACTACATTTGCCTAATATATTTCATAAAAATTTGTTTACAATTAATCGAATGGGAACCTACTATGACAAAGTCAAAAGAAAAGTTGGCACCTGCTCCAGGAGAACTATTGGAAGAAGTGACTCTACCTTAGATCATCAAATACTATAAAGAATTATTTAGTAATTTATATAGTGACAAATATGTGGTTGATGGGTATTTTTAATTGTAAATTCATTAGATTCCCACCTGGATGTGATAAACCTGAATTAATATCTCAATTCTTGAATTTAGGATCTGCAAGTTGGGTGTTAAATATAGTAGCGGATTAAACTAATCAATGGATAAGATACAAATTTGAAATCAAATCCTAATTAATTTTGAAATATATCATATATTCAATAATTAGTTAAATCTTTCAATAGTTGGAGAATTTTTATCGAATTGTTATTTCTGATTCATTTACAAAAAGAGACGACTCTGTTTCTCAGTAAATTATATAATACAGTTCCACTTAAAAGATAGATTGATCTATATACTGTGTAACTTTAATAATATATCAATTTTATTAATACTCAAATATCATTTAAGTCTTTCTTGAACTTCATTTTCGAACATTTTCTCTAAAGTCAGAGACTAAATGTAAATATGGGATTTTTCATTAACACTACTATTTTTTAGAATATTAATCAATAGACAACTCATGAGAGTTCTATTACCATCAGTAGAATAAGAGTTAAATTTATGATCAATTTCCTATATATTGAGTAATTCAGAATCCTGGAAATACTTCTTATTCATTTCAAATAGTTTATTCAATTAAGTGATGATTTGATTTTTCAATTTATGGTAATTGGGATCATTAATGAATAATTCCTCTTAACCTATAAATTAAGTTGGCAAAATAGTCAAGATGATTTATTATTTTAATTTTTTGGAGATTAAAATCATCTTTTAAATGATTAATTTATCTAATTCTTTTAAGACTTCAGGATCTTAATTAGGAAAGTAAAATGATAAATGATAAGCAAAATTCAGTAGTTGGATTTCAATATATTACTAATAGAAACATTTTAAGATTGGAGAATCTTCTAAATAAAAGCAAAATATCCTAGGAGGCATGCTTGGTTTGCTTAAATACAATTAATAATCCCTCAAAAAGGAGTACTTTCTAAACTTCAATACGGATTTTAATTATATTTTTTAGTAGAAATTGCAAATTGTTTAAACTTAAGTAGAAGGCAAATTTAGTTTAGGGTATTAGAATATTTAAACTAAGGAGATTCGATTATTTTGGTAAATTTACAGCATTTTGGAAAGCAATTAATATAGTTCTTAATCGATATTTGCTTCATTTCTCTAGAAATTAAATGTTAATGTTATTTCACTTATATTGTCACTTTATTGTAGTTCATCATATATCGAAATTCCTTTAATAATTCTCCACATAATGGCTCCTACTAACCAAAGATCGGTTTCATAAGTAGAGAATTTCAATAATTTATTTTCTGGAGCATAACTGAGACGATCTGCATAATCAAAAGTTCTGTAAATTAAATTATTGTCAACAACTCTAATCTCCTCATATTTTAAGCTTCTACCAATAAATCCAAGCTAATGTATCTACGATATTCCTACAAGTAATTAGGACAATATATTCCAATAGTTTACATTCTTTTATTTTGACAACCATATTTCTAACGAATCAGCGTTGTCTTGCTCTGTCTAATATCTCAGATAATTATCTTTCATGCAAAAGAAGGATACATTTCTTATGTGGGATTTGTTTTATGGGATGCACTTTGATAATATTTGCTTTTCCTTTGATAAAAATTTCTCCTAGATAATGATTTGAGACTCATCTAATGGTCCTGAATTCAATATCCTTTAGGCCATATAAAATATATATTTAATTTAAATAAAGTCTATTATCAACTCTAAAATACTTTTATAGTATTGTGTAGAACTTGTTTTATATATTCGAGATTAAAATCATATAGTTATTATTTCATCAAGAAACATGTATTAATTTTAATATCAATATTAAAATGAGTAGAATTTAAGGAGGATTTCTTAATTAGCTTAAATGAAAATATTAAATAGATAATAAAGTTTTTGTTCTGCATTGAAATATTAAATATATTTTAAATATGGAAACATCCATAAAAATGTTCAAAAATGTGTTTTCATTTTTTACGGACTATGCATTCCTCTAAATTTGTCTAAAACTCTTAAAATGTGATCTCTCCATCTTTATTTATGTCAAAATAATCAAAGACTGTTTTTGTTTCATCTTCCGTGATGTTTGGTTCAATTCTCTTCAACATCATCCCCATTTCTTTGATATCTAATCTCAAATCGGCAGATTTGTCAAACTATGATAATAATATGATGGAAGTATAACCTTTTTAAATAAATCAATTAATTGGATATTGTATTTAATAATTGAGAGCTTTAACTTTTCGATTACATAATTTGCCCTTTCTTCGACATTATTTTTTTAAAGCAATGATTGTTTCTTTTACTTGTCTCTGTTTTGTTATTCTTGATCAACATGAATAGAATTGTCTTCCAACCATTTCTTAAACTCTTCGAATTCTATTGAATTACTTCCATCCTCATCAAATTTATTAAATATATATTCTATTTCATCTCTTTGTATATCTTTGTCCACTCTGGTTAAAAATCGACCCAATTCATTTACATCCAATGCCTTATCTTTAGACATATCCAATTCAGCGAATAATTAAGTTAAGTCTAATTTTTCTTTAATAATCATCAACCTTATATCATTAATTAAATATTAGGCTTTATCTTCAAGCTTGGAATTGCCTTTTATGAAATCAGTAAAGTATTAAGCAACAGCCGGATGCTTGTAGATTTCATCCCAAGAGAAACGCTTTGACTCATCCGGTTAGAGACATCCAATAATCAAATCCAAGGTTTCTTGAGAGACTGGTATTTTGTCAGTTGGAAATTTTAGTGGCTAATTTCTTATGTTCTTCAGTAATTCAGCTGGAGATCGAGCAGTCCAAGGGGCTTGCGATAAAAGGAAAGATTACTCTTGCCGAATAGTGCTTCATAGAAGATGAACCCTATACTCCAGACATCAGTTTTAGAGTTGTATCTTTTATGATCCAGTATTTGAGGACTCATATACAAGGGCGTTCCCACCATAGATGACATCATGTCCTTTTTAAAATTATCAACACATTTGGCAAATCCAAAATCAGCCAATTTAAATGTCTATTGGAATTAAATAATTTTATAAGAATACAGCCTTGTCAATTAAAATATTGGCGGGTTTGAGATCTCTATGTGTAATTCCATTCTTAATTAATTAAGTGAAACCATTTAAAACATCAACCAAAAATTTGATTGCCTCCTTTTCGCTCAGGATTTTTCGCTTCTTTAGCAATCTTTAAATAGTGAACATCTATAAATACTCATCGAAATCGCCTCCATCGCAAAACTCTTATACAATATAATAGTTATTTGAAGTTTCCATTACATCTAAGAGTTAGACTATATTGGGACTCTTGAGCTTTTACATTATCTTGATTTCTTAGATCAACCCCTCTCTCAAATAATCATCCCTGTCTATTTACTCTCAAATTGTACGCATTTATCACAGATTTACTCAACATTTTGATTGCCACCTTTTCCCCTGTTTTCTCGTTGACTCCTTTATAAACAGTGGCATAAGATCCTTCCCCAGCCTTATTCTTTATATTGAACACGTATTTGTCTATTTTCTTCTCTCCCATTTTATTAAATATATTTTTAAATATAATCGTTTAAGATTAATTGATAAATTATAAGAAATGATATAACAATGGTTAATGTGCTATTGCTGATCCAATTCCATCAATACATTAAATAACACTATTATGAAATCCTTTATTAATATTAAAATAATTAAATAAAGTTTAATAACTCAATGAACAAGCAGACAGTCGCTTACATTGGAATTGGTTGCACAACCTTGTCAGTGATGGCATGCCTTCTAATTTGTATTTTAGGGGTTGTTTCCCCAATTTATAGGAAATATCCTTCCAAGTGCTATTTTTTCTTTATATTTTAGAATCATCGTCTGGATCTCTTGCTTATTTATACTATTAGGCGTATTTATCTATATTGATCAATCCATCGTTATCATTGAAAGCAAGAACCCACACGATTCCTCAAAGTCCAAAAAACTACACATATTAACCGAATCACTAATAGGTATTACTATTACTCTAATCTCAAATTAATTTATCCTATTTTTGAATGAAGTAAAAATTTGTATTTACAACCCATTTTAAGCTACCTCCTCCTCTGTTTTCATATTTTTATTATTGTTACAATGTCTCCTAACTATGGTTATGATAGTTATACCACTGCTATTATTGCAGGAACTTCATCTTTCTGACACAGACGCCCTTAGCACACTAAATGATATGGCATCCTATATTAGTTTTGTTAGTTGTATGATTTGCACTTTCTTCTACATTGCCATATGGATTATTTTGAATAAAAATAAGTCACTGTAAAGTAGGAGACTCTATGAATTTAAGTCTGATTTTGTTAAACAGCAATTCTATTGGATATTTGCAATGTCGGCGATTAATATTACCTTCTCGTTTTACAATTACAACCCTCATAAAGGTCATGATTATTTGGGCTTAAAAATAGCCTTGAGTTTAGAAGGTCTAATCTTCGCTATTTTTCATCTAATCCAACCGTATTCCTATCACAAACTCTTATAGGTGTTCTTTAAATCCTTTCAGGACCAATCCTACATCCAAGATATTGAAAATATTGAATATGGATTAAACACTGATATTCATAACCGATTGATCCCCACTTATGAGAAACTACTCAAAACCTAAATCAATGAGCTTGTCAAGGGATTGGTTAAAGCCGTATTTGCTACTCTTGTTATGTAATTTGATCATCATCTGAAGGACAGGGAGATCAAAAGAACTTACACCTTTAAATTTCACTTATCTGAATTAAACGAAAGCAGAATTTCTTTAAATGAAGAAGAAGACGTCAGAGACTCAATCATTTTAGTTAACACATACTATCCAAATAGTTTTACTACTCTATTGAAATAGAACAATTTTAATAAGAGTATCTTGGAATTCACTTTGGAGTTGCAATACAATTACAAAGCTTTTGAGAAGGCGAAGGAATCAATGGGCAGAAGTGGGGCATTTTTCTTTTTTAGTCAAAATCATAAGCTCATTCTCAAAACTGTGGAGAAGTCTGAGATTAAAGATTTTTTGAATGGACGAATTGCTTCATATTTTGTTCACATCAATTATCATAACAAATCACTTATTGCCAAAATTTACGGAATCTATAAAATTAAATTGATGGCCTACAAAACTCAATATTTAGTATTAATGGAGAATTCATTTGAATCAATGTAAAATTTGGAACATGAGTACGAGATCTATGACTTAAAGGGTTCAACTGTCAACAGAACCTCAAGATCTGATGAAAGAGTAAAGAAGGATAATAATTTTAAACAATCTCCTCACAATCCTATCAGCTTGCCGAAAGAGATGTCTAATCAAATAAAGAAACAATTTATGGATGATTGCAGATTTCTTAGGGATATAGGATATATGGATTATTCATTACTATTAGGAATTTGTCTTGAAAAACCTTAATAGATCAACAGTAATGATTATCGACTTGTCATTAATGGGGCCCAAAACACAATATATTCCTTTTCAATAATTGATTACTTGTAAAGATTCAACTACTACAAAAAAAGTGAGTAATGTTTCAAAAGGAGCATGTAATTCAAAAAGAAGAAGGATTTATCTTGTAGAAGTCCAGAACCTTATTGCCATAGATTTCTAAACTTTATTGATTCAATAATTGTTTGATTATATTTAACTAAAAATAGAATACTTAAATTTCTCAAGTAAATTTGCAATTACAAAGAAAACTTCATTGAATTTAGTAGTAATATTAATAGTATAATTGTTTCTGCTTTTTATGTTAATACTTTTACAAGAACTTAATAATATTATTTAACTGAATAATAGTTATTTTATATATATTTTTGTTTAATATCTATTATAATATTAACAATAAAAAAAAATAAAATAATAATAATTATAATATTTAATCTTAACTTGAATGTCAAAAGCGAGTTTTAATTTGCAAAAAAAAAAATATTTGCTCACTTCTTTGTTAGAACCAGAATAAGTTGATGTAAAATCTGATTTCATTAATTTCCTTTAGATTCTCAATAAACCCAGAAGTCAATCGTATAATATTTTTCATAGTAAATGAATATTCATAATTATAGAATTAACACCAAATCAGGAACTTCGATAGGGTATTTAGTGATTAACTCTTATTAGGACCAATATATGATAAGCATGGAGTTATTGAAAGATCAATAGTTGGAAAACCTGATATATTTTATAAAGTAAAAGAATAGCAGAGGGCTGGGATTAAGTTTGTTAATCAAACAAACATTAGTAACACCACTATGAAATTTGTAAGAAGAATAAGTTCAAGGAAATCTACGAATTTATCAAATAAATAATAGTAATAATAACAATAACAATAATAATAATAACACTCTGAACATTCTTAAAGGAATGAATAAACTAAAAGGAACAAAGATTTTGATTTAGTATCGAAATAAGATCTAATAAAGTTGTGTCGTTTGATCGAAGTAAATGAGTACTTATTATTAGAGTAGGGTTAATTAAAATAAGGAATCTTCAGATTAAATTCTAAGAAAACAATCGTAATAAAAGGTTGAACAATTGAAGTTAATTTAACAAAATAAAGTATTAAATAAGTATGAATGCTAACTTAAATTGTGGAATGAAGAAATATCTAAATCAATTAATACAACAAATAGAACATCTAATGAATCTATCATAAACTCCTGTTCATGTAGAGAATATATATTATTTATAGAATTCAGAAGGAAGATTGAGTAAATCTAATTATAAGAAGCATTAAAACTAACTTAAGGGGAGAAAACAATCAATTAATGGTATATGTCATTAAGACAAAGCGAAGCTAAAGAAGAAACTATATAAGAGGACACTCAACATCAGTCAGTATTTTAGGATGTGAATAATAAAAATGCTTTATATGTTGATCCAAAATATAGATAATTAGAAATCATTAGATAACCAAGCTTCTACATGAGTCAACAAAATTCAATAAATCCAGATCACAAGTTAAGATTTAATTCCACAAACTTGTCATTTTACCAACAACAATTACCATATTTTCAATTAAGTGGAGTCCATGAGGAGAATATAGAGGAATTGATAGTTGAAGGATTAAATAAATATAAGATGGAAAAAGAATATGTCTTAGAATAGGCCGACAATTAAAAGTTTCGACTTTATAAATAAGTCGAAGAGTAGTATGTTGATGAATTAATTGATGAATGATTATCATTTTTATTTGTTGAAGAATACAATAACAACAGTAATATCATCAATTACTGTATCATTTAATTTCCATAATTTAATTGATTCCTTTACAATCCTAACACATGCAGCATTTCCTTCATCTTGAGCATAATATGGATATATCATATCTATCACCTTAATTAATAAATGAGAGTACTTATTCATTGCTTAGGAATTCCCATACGCCATCAGATGCCAGAACCATAAATAAGTCTCCTTCTTATATTTTATATGTGAGGATTTCTAAATAGAATTATATCATAAGATTACCTGGTTCACAAATAACTCCACAACTTGCTGCAACCTTATCACCAAAACTTCTACTCATAGCCAGTCCTGGAATGTCTTCTGTTTTTAACCAAACTCTTGCTGGACCTAAACTGGATCCATCGAAATCTATGTAAGGTTCTACTCTTCCTCCCTTCTGTTCAATTCTTCTTTTCTCTTAAGGTAAGTCTGGCTTGTGATCATTTGATAATGGAATAGCACTTTTTGCTCCATTACTTAACTGTCTACATATGATTGATCTGGAATCTCCAACATTGGCTGTATATATTGTATCATCGACAATTAGACTGATCACAGTTGTGGAACCACTAAAAGTTGTTATGATTTCTTCAAAATTGCATAATTAAGTGTTAGTTCTGAGGAAAGATTTGGAGATTGATTCTGAAATAGACGAAGGATTTAGAGACATGAGAGAGTCGATGTTTTTAGGTAGATTATCTCGAATGAATTGACTGCATTTATGACCATCTTGACCATGACCATCACAGACACCAAATAAGGACATGTTATCCTTAAAAGATTAAAGAGAAATAAAACTATCTTGATTTGTTTTTGTTTAATTATCTTCGTTTTTACCAGCCTAAGATTTAGTATAAGCAATTCTAGTAACACTCGGTTTAATGCACTCCTTTTTAAATAGCTCCAATTAATTCATATCAGCCTACAACTATTTAATAGGTTGTCTTGCTTTTATTGGTGATATTTTAGGTAAGTCATATTTTAATCCTTTGTCACTCTGTTGTTTTCTGTGTAATACAGGGCTTTATTCAGCCTTTTATTGTTATGCCTATTGCTATTACGTTTATTGAATAAGAAAGATTTTTTGGGAGTCTTGTAATTTTGAAGAAGACAAATTGCCTAATTAATTATATTTCGATCTTGGACGAATCTTATATATTTACAAATTCATAATACAAGCAATTATCCATTCATATATACGCTATTTTATTTTGTTGGAGATATTTAAGATTTCTTATCAGGAGAAATGCTTATGTTTTATTTAAAACTTTAAGACCTCGTCTATACTTATAAACTATTATTATTGTCTTTTAAAAAGGTTAGTTTATGTTATCGTAGACTAGTTGTTCGAGTTGCTTTATTCATTTTAATATTTAAACAAAAATTAATAACAATGATTGGAATATCATAAATGTTTCATTTCTAAATTTTGAAATTTCAAGTCCCTATTAAATATGTTGATTCAAAGTATCAAAGAAATTCAAGCTATTTTTGTATCTACTCAAGTTTATTATCAACTGTTTAGTGTGGAGAATTCACAATAAATTAAAGTTGAAAGACAGGACTCAATAAATTCATGGCATTATTAGATTATTTTATATTTATTTATTATTATATTAATTATATAGTGAAACAATTAAAGAATGATTTAGTAACTCCTGGATGAAATGACTGTGGCTTCAGATAAGTAGAAAAAGGAAATGAATAAAATTGATTACAAATACTAAAGAAGAACCAGAGATGTAATTAATGCAGAAAAATAAGAAAAATTAGAGAACAAAGAAATTGATGTTGGTTTACCTAGAATAAAGGACAAGGAAGAAGTGTATTAAGAATTAAAAAGAAGATTTAGAATGGCATGGAAAAGTAATCGATTTATTACAATTTTAAGGTCCTGGTTTCAAAAATGATGAGTTTACTAAAATACCAACATTGAAAGGTAAAATATTGAATGAATGGGAAATTTTGCGAATAAATTTGGCAGAGAGAAGCTATAAGGCACCTTAAGGTTTCCCTTTTTTTCTAGACTTTTAGGCTTCAAAGGATTCAAAATACCGAGTCAATGTCAAGAGTTTTAAAAGCCAAAGACTCCACCAGGAATTAAGAAACAATTAGATGAATTCAGATTGGATTTCGAGGATTTTGTTTAAAGGCCCAGCAAATATGGAAAAGTTCATGAAGATGAAATGTTAGAAAAAGTGAGGATAAACAACAAAGAACCATTTAGATTGACAAATAGTGTTCAACACAATGAATTTGGTTTTGATCCGCATCTAACTTGGGAAGCAGAAATGAAAAGGAAATAATCTAATAGCCAAAAATTAAGTAAATGATGATATTAATAATATATAATCTATGATATTTGGGTTATTACTAAAGAATTGCACATATTCAATCATCATTATAAAATTGCAAATGTTCATATGTAATCTGAATTTTATTATTGTAATACAAATTATCTTTAAATCTAAGATTTTTAATATTTTAATTCGTTTTATATCAATAAATAAATTAATTAATTTTTCTCTGAGTTTTGATTGCTCTATCTTGATTAGGGCATATTTGGTATTAATAAAACTGTCTTGTCTAATAATTAAACAAAATTTAGACTTACATATTAAAATTATATTGAATTTATAAATAAACAATGAAATAGTCAAAAAGTTTAGATTTGTTCTAAATAAAATTAAAATACCCTGATAAGTTGTATATTACATTTTTATCATTTTTTGTCGATTAAAATGGAATAAAATAATTATATTAAATAAATGGGAAATTGCTAGAGTGAAGAACTCAGTATTTCTGAATTGGAATTGTATAGTAAATCATCAGAATATATGATGTAGCTCCTTAATTGTCGCAATATAAGTTGCTCTACGTTATAGGGAAAGGAGGTTTCAGTAGGGTATGGAAGGTGAAATGCTAGAGAAAGTATTTCGCGTTGAAGGAGATGATAAAATCTAAGTAGGGTTCTCAACTATATAGAAATTAGAATAATCGAAAAACAATCTAATAAGAGTGTGATGAACGAGAGAATTCTGCTTTAAAAACTAAATCATTCGTATTATATTAATCGAGATAGATTTCTAGTAAATATGAGGGGAGCATTTTAAACATCCACACATTTATACATAGTTATGGACTACATGGAAGGTGGAGACCTTAGATATCATTTGTGTAGGCAGGGCAAATTCACTGAAGAACAAACAAGTAGCAATTCTAATTTGATATCTAAAGGGTTTTTTGTGATCTGTATATTGATGGCTCTCCAATATTTGCATAAAAACCTTATCCTTCATAGAGACATTAAACCTGAGAATCTGGTATTTGATGATAAGGGTTATCTTCACATAACTGATTTGGGCATTGCCAGAATATGGAAGCCCAACAATAAGAATGAGACTAGCGGAACTCCTGGATACATGGCTCCGGAAGTAATGATGGAATCTGACCATGGAGTAGCTTGTGATTACTTTGCCTTAGGTTGCATTGTCTACGAATGTTTGACTGGGAAAGTAATCCTATTCAATTAAAATAAAGAGACCTTATTAAGGGAAAACTAGAAGGCAGATTAGAGAGTTGATAATGAGCAAATAGGTGAAACTACCCAATCTAGGCTTATCCAAAGAGGTTACTGATTTTGTGAGTAGATTACTTTAGAGGAAGGCTATTTAAAGATTAGGCAATGAAGGTCCAGATGAAGTGATGAGTCATGCATGGTTAAAAAATGTCGATTGGAACAGACATTATGATAAATTAGTAGAAGCTCCCTATAAGATTGTAGGGAAGGATAATTTTGATTCTAAGTTTGTGAATCAAGTGTTGAGTATTAGTGAGTACAAGGAGGAACGGGATCAAAATAATTTGTTCTAAGGATTCACTTACTTGGAAAACAATGATGAACAATAGGCTACAGATATTTACACTAGTAAATAAAAGCTATTATTATCTACTAAATATTATTGAATTATTCTGTTTTGTATTTAAGGTTTAATTTATATTTTAATGAATATTTAACAACTATAAGGCCAATAACCTCAGATATAATAGTAATCTTAGCCGTCTTAATAAATGAATTCGCCAACTGCTTACAATCTCGACTCAATTCCTGGAGATTGGAAATTGGCCATAATTCATTAGTCTGCTCACAAAGTGGGAGTTGCTGGAAAATAAATATGTCTTTGTTGTGGATATCACATTTGTGAGTTCTAACTAAAACTATCAGTTGACAAAGAAGACCTCTCATTTTTGGGTTCAGGATATCCCCTCTATTTTACTTTCATTAAAAACTGCATTTTCTTATTAGGTTTTCATATGATGGCAGAAGGTCAATTCAATTTAATAAGCAATTACTAAGGACAAGATTGTATTCCTAAAAAAAGAGCGAAATTTGAAATAGATTAGGAATGTGTGAGAGACATTGTCACAATGTTCTCCCTGGCTAATAGAAGGAAAGATTAAGAATTGCAGGCACTTTAAGACATTCTAACATTGTCTTCAACCTTCTTAATGATGGCATTTCTAATATATTTTAGAAAGAATCAACAAAAATTAGATGTATTTTGTGATTTATAAGAATTGACTCCTAGTGATTACACAGTCATGGCTTACAATATAAATTAACCAGATAGAATAAAATAGTATTTTGAAATTGATTTATTCAAATTGTCAAGGAAGATTAATGTGAAAAAAATCAACTTGGCTTATGATTTGTCGAAAATTAAAGAAATAAATTAAATTAAACATAACATATTAAACAAGAAAAAATCATGCTATATCAACTCTGAATACTTTGACGAAAGGGAATTGGAAGACATAAACAACTAAATTGAAGAACAGAAAAAGAATTGTGATTTTACTGGATTGGCCTTCGTCTCATTCAAATACGAAAGAATGAAATCAGATGTCATTCAAGTTGCAAAAAGTGTATTTTTAATTCATCACTCTTAGGATAATACATAGCCCCAATCATCAACTTATTCACTGGTCTGAACTTTAATGAAGGCAGAATGCTTGATTATTATGGGCATCCTATATATGTGGAAGTAGCTCCAGAACCCACTGATATCAATTGGGATGTAATCTATATCTGGGCCAATCATAGCATCTACAGAAGGATCATAGGATCAATTATTAATGTTATTGTTAATATTATCTTGTCAATAGTAGTCTATCTTTCAATTCTAAAGTAAGTGTAAGTCTTAGGAGAATTGTCCAATGACTATCATGGCAATGACACATTCAATGAACATTACATTAAGGTTCATTTGTATTCCATAGGATATTCAATGATAACAGTTTTTATCAATTCATTTTTGTTGGATGAATTGACAAGAGCAATAGTTAGTTTTTAAGCATACCCTACATTTAGTTAAGTGAGTCTTGCTATTGCATCTAAACTATCATTTATGATGTTTCTGAATTCAGTGTTCATGCAGTGTTTGATAGCCTTGGAATCTGGCAACGTATATTATGCAGGAGGACTTGCATATAATATGACCTACTTCTTTATATCGAATGCAGTCATCCCACCAATAATTCAAGTGCTAGACATACCAGCAGTACTTAAATCAATAAAATAATATTATTACAAGAAATACGGAGTACTTACATAGCAAGAATTGAATGAGTAAATTCATTTAATAATTTAAGACTCCTAGAGTATCCAGAACATAAAATTGAAGAAGGCTATGCTGAAGTCCTTAAAACTATGAATGTTACCTTTTTTGTGGGTCCTCTTGTTCCATTAGGATATATTTTTAGTATTGTTGGATTGATACTGTTTTACTGGTCTGAGAAGTACTTATTGCTTAGGAGTAAGACTGTTAAGCACACTCCTTCATTTCAGCTATCCTCAAGAATGACAGACTCTTTGCAACTGATTCCAATCATCCACGTTTTCTCTACTTCAGCCTTTAAATATTTCATTCAGAACAATTTATCCCTCATTTCTGTAATAGGTTTGGTTACAGCATTAGTTTATCATTTTATCCCCAATAATAGACTGGTTTCTTTGATGTGGGATTTCGGAGAACATGACGAATACGAAAAATACTGTGATTCCATATTCCCTTTCAATTATGATAGGGAAAACCCGATAACTCAAAAGAAGGCTTTGAGGAGATGGCTGAGGAGGTAGCATAGATTCGAGGAAAGGAAAGAAAAAAAGATGAAATCTGGAGAGGATTATGCAACTTTGAAAAAGAAGGAAAGAGAAATTAAGTTATAACTTGAATTATTTTAATGAATTTACCTTAAAATAGGAATATTGGAATTTCATTTTAACATATAGTTTTTTGTACAAAATAAAATAATATATCATCTCAAGAATTTATAAAAAACTTCATCGAAATCCAATTTATGTATACGATAAAGAATGTTATAACTGACAGTAGAGGAATTGCGAATCCAATAATAGAATTTTATATTATGGAGATTGGCAATACAAGTAGCATCAAAATTACAGCTATTATCAACATCCAGCCTATCACCTCGTTGATCTTTTGGTTTGACAACGAAACTTTCTCAAATCTTGATTCATATAGATTGATTGGCCCTTTCGGGTATTCTTTCCTTTGCAATTAATATTGCTATTATTTCTTTTCTTCCTCCTTCTATAATATCAGTTGGAACTGATTCACGTTAATCTAAACATTGAGGGTAGTCATGATTGATTAAAAATATTTATTTTAATATTAGTATCAAACTTAATTATATCCAATTTATTAAGACAAAGTAACAATATGAATTTTTTTGAAAATGAGACAACAGAGAATGTATTATATGTGTATATATAATAAATTATAATTATGATCATAATAATCTTTTGTCCCTTAATCTAAGTCTAGTTTAATCATCAAGTAATTATAAATACTAGTCTGGATACATTTATCTGTAAAACTCCACACTTTTGATGATGGTCTCATCCTCATAATAAAAACTCTTAGATAAAATAAACTTGATTTCCTCTTACATGTTATTGGGCTTCTTCCTCTTTAGACAATTCATAATAAAAGTAGTTATCAATCCATTGTAGGATTTGTTTTGCTCTTAGAACAAAAAGTTCAAAATATCCTTAGTATGTTCGTATTCACAAACCTACTCCTGAAACAACTTCAATAACTCGTATTTATTGTTTTTTAATTATTGCTAATCCTTCTACAAAAACAATTTTATCAGAAAAACAGCCAAAGCCTTGCTCTCATCCTTTAGTATATAATGATATAGATCAAAATTGGATCTTCTTAGTATCATTTGAGTCAGCCTCTCTGTTGGTACCTTTTCAATTGTCTTTATCATAAAATCTATTTTCAATTAATCGAAGGTCTATGAAATAATCTAGTTTATGATATTTGAATCTCCCTCTATCTATTGTGTAAAATAACGATACAAGTAAACTCTAAACATGTCAAAAGCGAACTCCTCCGACTTTGGATATTCTAATGCAAATTCCACAAACAAATCCAAGAACTTCTAGTGCAACGCATCAGGATTATTTACACTCAAACCTATGAATTCGATTATCTATTTAACACTCATGTTACTGTTATTTTTTATCTTCAACAAATTGGCATAGATGGCATCAAGATGTTAAGGATAGTTTTATTGACAGTCTTGCAATAACTTGGCTAGAATCTTACAATGATGATTATGATTTTATTAACAAATTCCTATATAGAACATGAATGTTAATTATTATTGACAATCATTCATTGTAGATAACTAATTTATTTTTTATTGGGTTTCTTCAAATATGAAATCTTTGATTTCTGGCTTCTTTTTGTTAAAAATCAAAGTATTTGCTTATTTAACAAATTCTAAAATTGTTGAATGATTAATTTTCAATAATAATCTGAAACTTTCAAATTATAATGGATGATCTTCATTTAAAAATTTAAATACTAAATCTCTTAATTAAGTAAAATATATGGAGTACATCTTCTCATTTTACTTCAGAAGCGCTTATTCAGTGAATTCCTTTACTAATTCTATCAAAGAGACCCTAAATTAAGGAACAGAGTTTATTAGTTTCTCAGTTATATTTTACGTACTTTAATTAGACATCAAAAATGAAATTTTTTATTTAATCAACATACAAAATGTATCTAAATAATAATCATATCTTTTTTGATAATTCTATTCGATTTCTTTATAAAGAATACTCAAAAAGATATCTATTATTGATTGGATATCACAATTTGGTTCTTAAAATTAAATATTCAGACTTTATATAATCAGTTATCTATCTATTTATTAGATTTCATCACTTTAAATTTAGTTTTACTTTTTATCATAGTATTGTTTCAAAAATTATTTGATTTCATTCAAAGAATTAAACTTGATATTCTGATCTCTATTAGATATTATTTAGATTTCATTTTCCTTAATGTTTCGTTCCTCCTGTTTAAAATCAAAAGAATTGAAATTTTGGATAGCATCGATTGAATCATAGACTTAATATATTTTCACTTTTTTTAATTTGATTTCTTCAGGCAATTTCTCCTCAATTTATTATTTTTAACTTTCCATTTCCTGAGATGTTAAGTAAAAATAAAGGTTAGCTCTTTCAGCTTCACTCAGAGCAAATTCACTTGAAATAGCAGGGATTTAGAATTCTTTCAAATATTTGATAATTTCCTTTACTTTTTATTTCATAATTATTTATGATTATTAATTATAAATCATTCTCTCTTTTTCTTACTTATATTCTTCTTCTAAAACTATTATAATTCTTATGACCCGATTTTCTTAAAATCATCCTTACTCATAATCTTCTCAGCCTCCTTTTCATTCTCAACTCCGTCCAATAAATCTTTCATAGTTTAATCATCCTAATTAGAAACCGTACTTTCCTGATCATTCTTTTTTGAATCAATAGTATAATTATGATTATCAAAGTATCTGCATAAGTCAACTAATTCGTAAGCTCTTTATTCAACTAATTACATTAAAGTGATCTCTGAATTTGGGTCGTATTTAATCTATAATTTATTTGCTAACTCTAATAATTCCCTCTCATATTCTTTGATCTCATTTTCAGTCTATTGAATTTCTTTATCTGACTTCTCACTTCTTTCTAATTGTTAAGCAAATTTAAATTTTTCATCTTCAAATTCATTATCTTCTTTCTATTAATTCTTAGTGTATTAATTGATCTATCTTTATAATTCTTCTATTTATTTTTCTTCAAAATCAATTTAATCACTTAAAACATTTGCCTTTTTGAATAACTCATTATTTGTTTCTTCAATTGTCCTAAATGTATGAATAATTTCTTCAATGGAATTTAATCCTGTTTCTTTTTTCAATTTCTCAAACATCAATTCATAATTAGTTACATCTTCAACATCCTTCTGCATTTATATCTATTATTTAGGTTATTAGGATTCCTTTATTTATTAGGATTTGCTCTCTTACTTAATTTATTATTATTATTGCTATTATTAATTTTTTGGCGATTATTCCTCTGTCTCATCCAATCTATTGGTTTTTAATATTTATGTATATTCCTATTTATTAGATTCTACAACTTAATTAGCCTATCTAAATAGAATTACATATTCAATTACTCTTTCATCTTATCAAATTATTCCTAACACTGATTTAATTCGTGTTCTATTTACTTTCTAATCAATAATTATTTTTTAAATTCTTCCTCTTTTGCTCGAATATCACTTTCCAGTTTCTTAAACACATTGCTGTAAATGACTCTCTCCCTTCTTGCTGTATTTATTTACTCCATTAATTGATTGATTTCGGCTAATGATTCATTATGTTTTAGTTTAATTTATTCTAACTAACTAATATGTAATAAGTTTTTACCTTTCTAATGTTTTTTATTTCTTTATTAGACTTGGCAGCTATATTCCATCTGAATTACTCATTTTTTTTCTGTGATCTTGCAACTGTTATTCAGCATTCTAAATTAGCTGTTCTAAGTCTCGCTTTTATTAAAATTCTCATTTACTTATTTTTTGCTTTCAACTTCTATTTTTTTAGCATATGATGCACATTCTTCTTGTAATGAATTCATCTTTTCAAAATCATTATTTTTCGAATCTTATTATAAATCTTCTTGCAATGTTTGATTTTGCTATTTCATTTGATTAATATGTTCTCTATTATAGAAGGATTGGTTACATATTTGCTGCTAATTAATCTTTAGATTTACCTTTCATTAATTTTTATATTCTTTAAAAAATAACATTATTATTTAACAATTATTTTGATACAAATATAAACAATTCTTTTAATATTTTCAAGTCACGTATCACTATTATTCTATTAAATAACTCATATATAAAATATAATCCTAAAATAATTGAAGAATAAATACTTTATATCTTTCACCTTGATTCTCATTTCTTATAGGGTATAAATTTCAATTATTGCCCATAGTTGTTAACCTTTTTGTATCATTACTACATTTAATATTTTAATCTTTGATTTGATTAGAGTTATTTCAAACTATTTTTAGAGAAATTCTTACCTAAAACAAAATGCTTACAATAAAAATATTCTTGATTTTTACTTAGGAAAGTTGAAATTATTCTGATATAGGTAGATTTTTGTTAAAATTAATAGACAAAGTGATTTTAGTTTTATAACTCCAACTTGTATTTCTATAAAATTTTATACCATCTATTAATAAAGCATTTAAGTCATGAACTTAAAGTATTTCATAAAATAAATGTATCTAAAAAGTATGTTTCAACAAAATTGTTAACATTATTTCATGCTTGAAAACAATTTTTATTAATAGTTATATTATACCTAGTATATTGCTAAACAATCGAAAATAGTAGAATACACATTTCTTTATGTAAGAAATTTGCTATATTTCCTGCATGATACATTAGAAAAATAAAGTATATATTGTTTAAATTAGATTATCATTGCAATGTTAATCAGAATAGCAATTTTGATAACATGCATACAGTAGGCATCATATGGAATGAAAATCAGTTTATATTTTCTGTAAGAAATTAATTTCATTAATATAATTATCATAAACAAAAATGCTAAGCGATATCACTCGTAATTAAGGACTATACAAAGCACTTTTCTTAGTAATAGGAATAGTGCTTATTGTATTTTGCTTCTTTTTTAATGTTTCTGAATTGGAGACAACGGCAAAAGGATCATATTACCTCACCTTTTCATCAAGAGGTCATTCAAAATTAGATGGAACAGATTGTTACACAGATTTACCTGACTGCAATGGTGATTCTTTTTGCAAAACTGTCAAAACAACACCTTATTTAGGTGGATTTGCCTTGGGATTTGCCGGATTGGTTCTCTTGTTTTCATTAGGTGAATCCCTCATCAGTCGAGTAATTAAAAAGTATCATATTTGGATTATCCAATTGATATTCCTCTTCTTTAGTTGGGCATTGATATTGATCATTCCTGTTTTGTATTTGACAACAAAAGGAGAACATTGGAATTTGTGTTGGCTTCCAATAATATTTGAATTTGCAGCATTGATTTCAACAACAGTTTCAGCCTTTCTTTATTTTAAAAGTAATGAAAGCAAGGGGCAAGGACTATTATCATGATAATGTTATCAATCCACATTTAGATATTTTATATATTTTCTATATTTTTTCTATAAAATTCACTTTTTGTTTGAATAGAATTACATTTTATTTTTGCTAAAATGTCAAATTAAGCGAAGAGATTATGTTTGCACTCTAATAATCAAAATTAGTTTAGAGAGAGAGATGATAATGGATTCAAATCTATATAATGATATTTTAAATATAAAATTAAATAAAATTATGGTATTAACTTTAAATCCATAATTCATTATTATTTTGGTGAATAAAATAATGCAAATATGTAGAATGATGTTTACCATGAAAAAAAATATCTTATTTAAAGAAACTGAAATATGTTTTTGTTTGATTTATAATGAACAGAAATCAACATAAATATATATAATAAATAATTAATATAAATATTTGAATGTTATCTTAAAAATGATAAATTCCTCCTTGTTTAAATATATGGGAGATTCCATTAATAATAATAATAAAGATTTATAAAAAATAGTATAATATTTTACTTTTCATAAATTTTACAAATAAAGTATAATTACATCATAGAGCACCTATAAGAATTATATGTAAGGCTTATTTGATATAATTAACTCATTTAAAATTATTTCATTATTTGGCCAATTCATAAATATTTCAATATATTATGCACTCTGTCCATTAGAATCAAATTAGAACATACATTCGAAATTCTCGAGGTTGGATATCATAAATTTCTGTTGTTGCAAAAGTGCAAAAAGCAACTAAAACCTTTCTTTGTTGTAATCGTCTAAGTAAATGTAATAATGAGTTCTAAAATCTTTAGGAATATTAATAACTTTCAGTTGATATTGAATATTCGCATTCAAAGAACAATTTAAATAAATAGTATAATTTGAATTAATGGTAACTTCTAGAGAGCAACTAATTAAATCTAAAAGAGAGATGGATTTATTCCTCATTAAATTGCACTCTATTTTGTGCTTACGAGCTGTAAATTAATGTTAAATTAGGATGTCAGATTGCTTGACATCCAATTAATATTATTAAAATTTATTATGGATTGTCAATACATAATTGATCTTTTCTTCTTCTTAATTGATAGAGACTTCATACTGAATATTGAAGTTTTCATCAAGATACAGGGTTTGTTTTTTAAAGAATAATGTTTTCAATAAACTCTCAATTTCTGTGTTGCTCAGAGTATACTAATTTCTGAAGTTAATAATCTTTGTGATATCTTTGGAGATGGCAAACTGTTATGATAATTGAGGCATTCTATTATTTTGGACATTATCATAATTAGTAGTGTTGAGAGTCTTCAACTGATAATACCCATTTTCCCAATTGTTGATAACTTCTTAGAAGTCGTTATCAAAAATATTAATTAATCTCTGAGTAATCTTAAGTTGAAATTTATCCTTATCATAAAGGAGACTCTAATATTGATCAATAATTTTCCTAAGCGTTTAAAGAGTGTGATCCTAGAAATGTTATCCATATAAAAACTTCTTCCCTTTCTCTAATTTATGGGAATGTTATGCTTGATACTTAGTAATTGCAATGGTTTCTTTGTTGTAGAGATCTAAAATCTAAGTTTGCTTTTCATTAAAAAGAATCTTTTTGATTTTTTATAAATCTTTCACAGTTTTCAGGTAATTAACAACACTTAAGTCTTCCATTATAATAGTCTATGACTGTATATAGGTCTTAATATTCTAAATGCCTTGTTTGGTGAAGAACAGGAGGAAGGACTTCATGTTAGGGATTAGGATATTTTCTTAAGAGAATTTATTCTT
Organism: Paramecium octaurelia; assembly: GCA_905182995.1. Taxonomy (NCBI): domain Eukaryota; phylum Ciliophora; class Oligohymenophorea; order Peniculida; family Parameciidae; genus Paramecium; species Paramecium octaurelia. The sequence goes on from CAJJDP010000001.1 coordinate 666,485, forward strand.
TATGATTTCATTGAGAGATTTACAATTTCTGTCATAAGCAACAAAATTATAATGAACCTTAAACAACTTCAACCACAATTACTCATATGCGTAAATTGACATAAATAATGCTCCCAAAGTATACAAAGATCCAAATATTCCACCTACATAGGCTAAAAAGTCTCCGATACTTACATAATTACGTTTTGTATATAAGGAATATTAACTAGTTCTAAAGAACAACTTGGCTATTTCTTAATTTTTAGATATATCATACTCATGATAATTCTACTTTTCTGAAGTCTCTTATTTCTCCAACACTACATAGTTTTAATAATCATAATCAGTTCCATCATCAATAATTGATGGATTAGTGTAAACATCCCAATTACGAAGGAACATATCGACAGATCCGAATTATTTTAATGGATTCAATAACATGTAATAATCTCTATCTAGGAACCCAGTATAACTATTAGTTTAAGCTGTGTTGACATTTACGTTAGTGATCATCAAATTGATGTTAAGTTCTCCGTCTATGGAGTTGATGTAATCTATAGTCTCTTCAGTACTTGGACATTAATAATCATAATCATATTGTCCAGACTTACAAGGAACTGCAGAAATTTTCAAATATTGAAACAATTTGGATCCGAATTTGCCTTGTAAGGCATAAGTTGTATTTCCGAATTAGGGACATACCCAATCTGTATAGTTGTTGAACACCAACTATTCAAACATATCCACATTATAAAAATATAGACTTTCAAAATCTTTAATAGTGCATTTTGTAAAAGGGATAATTTAAGTGGTTTTATTGATCCCATTGGTTACAGAGATGTGTTCTAATTTAAATGTAAAGTAAGGTTTCTTTTAATAATGATTAATTTGATACATTAATATAGTCAGATTATCTAATTTATAATGCAAACATGAAATTTTATGAATTTAACTCAATTAATGATGGAGTATCACTAAATATAGTGTTTGTGGTCACAAGCAATTTGTTTTTCGATATTAATGAAACAAATTGTAGGATGATGTTGTAAGTGAGCCAACCGACCAAAGCTAAACTTACCAATCCTCCTAGTTTTGTTTAATATTTCAGCCGATTAAATCCAATTAATGTTATCGGAACTCCGAATATGTCTAATCTTCTTAAAATAGTTGATAATTTCATTAATGAGTATATTTATTATTATGTTTATGGTTTTAATCTCAAAAAAGGAATTTGAATTATTAAAATTATAAGTATTAATGTTGGTTCTATTCGCAATATTTACGATCACATATGCCCGTTTACTCCAAAGAGGCCCCCCTCCAAGGAATGACGGCAACAGGAAATAGCCCAATAGCACAATCAATGAATTATTTGAGAATTTAGCTAAGAACCTAGATTAGGATTAAAAAGATGAATTATCATTTATCAACAGCTATATATTTGATTAAGGATATCAATATTACTTGAAATAAAATCAAGAAAGAAAAGAAAAAATTCTGGTTGCCTTCTTAGGTATGGCTGAAGAATTAGATAAGTAAACAGAATAAGAAAATAAGAGAATTGAAAATGATATTGAATATTTTAGTTCCCTCAATAATACAGATAAAGATATCGTATTAACCAAGATTTCGAAAGACTTAGAAAGAAATTTAAATGATACTTCCAAATAGTTCACTAGCAAGTTGGCTTTGAACATTATACAAAAACAAATTGAAGATTTTAAGGCTAAACCAGATAGATCTATTTTATCAACATGGGATACAACAAGTTCTATTAAAAAGTAATAGAAAGAGGAATAAGAATTAGAAGAGATTGAATATCAAATTTAAGAGTTCTTAGATTAAGGATTATCAGATGAAGAAGTAAAAAAGAATATTACTCTATTTATTAATCAATACTTTAATGGAACTCAAAATCTGCCAAGTGATATAAACAACCTAGATTAGTTTATCAAAAATATTTCTCAACAAGAGAAATAAAAGAATTCTACTGAAACCTTCAGAAACATTAGACAAGAAATTAGATAAATTATAAGAGACTCCCTTAGAGAAGGAAAATCTGAAGATGAAATCAAGGAAACAATTCAACAATTTCTGAATTAAAAAGGCTTCTAGGACCTCAATGAAAATTAAAAAGAATAGATTCAATCAATAATTTCAAATGAGTTTATAAGATTTAAAAGATAGGAAGACTATATAAATACCGCATCTTAAAATTCTACTTAATCAGAAGATGACAACGAAGATGATGATCCTGTTGATACAACTACAAATGGCAACTCAGAAGAATAACACACCTTAATTTATGTTGGAGTATTCGGTACACTTATATTTGTAATAATTCTTCTTTTTGTAATTAGAAGGTACAGGATGAAGCAAAACTAAAGCAAATAAATTAGATTCAAAATCCAAGAGAGTTAACAAGAAGTAGAATAAATGGAATGAATTCATTACAATATAACCGATATTAATTTGTTTATCTCATTCTATTATTATAATAATATTATCGAATATATAATTAGAAGGAAATGAGTGATCTGAGAGATTTTGATATCAAACAGTTACATAACAATATCTAAAGTTGCTTCTAATATTTAGACAAGTAGATATATAGAGCGATGAATGTAGCACCAATTAATAATACTATAATTATTGAAAAACCTAATACAGCAATGTATTTATAAGATGATTTCAAGAGCTCATGAATATAAAGAATTGTAACATCATGTGAAATAACTATAAGTAAAATACGATGAGGTATGTTACAAGTACATGTAACTTTTAACGAAATACCAAAAAATAAAGATTACACTAAAATTCTAACAAGAAGAAATAGATCATTCTTGTGAATTAATCAAAGAAATGAAATTAACACACCTTCAAAGACCTGAAGTTATATAGATACCTGTGTATGAATATTTGAGGGAGTTTACAAAAAATAATCATAGCCAATTAAGTAATTTTTTATAAATATTGATTCATACAAAAAAGATGGATCTCTCAATGATAGAGTTGCTTTAAAATATTGAGAAGTATTATAGACCCTAAAATAAAATGTTATTTTAAGACAAATATGTTTATCCAAAGGTGCCATTGAGGAAAATAAGGGAACGAATACTAAAGACATTGCCTGATCAGGCAGTTTCATAAAATATAGTGCCTGAAAGATCAATATCCTTTTAATGAAATTTTTGGTATTTTTCATTATAATTGATTATTTATTTATATTATTTTAATGTCAGAGGAAGGGAAGAATCTGACAGACAAGTCATTGGAATCCAACAATTAAAATTCTCTATATCGATTGATATATTTGATGGTTCGGGATTAAAATTAATCGATTATAGTGCACAGCGTAGCCATGTTAATCACTCTGATGCAAATTCATTATTTCAAATTCCATCATATGGTATAATAATTATTGTATTGAGATTGTATCAGTATGGTAGGACAATAATGCAGACATATTGACTTAAATCTTTGGATATTTTAATTTTACCCATTATTTGTTAAACTAGGATTATAGTGCAGTATAAATATTAATTTATGTTTCTATTGCATTGTTATGTTTTTGGGTGTTCTTGTTTTTAATATCAATCATATTTATAGTCAACTAGAAAGATCCAGTATAGTTATTAATCAACATATTAAAATACCTAACCTTTGTGTTCAGTACAATACTGCATATACCTATGTTATTCTTATTCACAGTAATACTTTATTAAGACTATGTAGTTTTCAATCAGTTGTACAAATGGATATATGGATGACTTTTCAAATCAAAAATGTTGGCAAGGATTGTTAGTCATAGATCAAATAATCTCAATTATTGGATTAATAATTCTATCCTTCATGTGCTCAGCAGTTAATTATTTATTTTTTGATGGTTCTTTTGATTAGGAGAAGGCATTATCAAAGAGAAATGGAAGGTGTGCAACCTTGACCTCAACTCATTTTGGCATTGTTGTGCTTTTGTCTATGTTACCACACAATAGTAATTCGTAGGTGTTTTTTGAAGTCTATTAATTGATTGGATCAGTGGTTTGCTTTTTATATGCAAAGAGAAATGATGCATATAATAACAGATTAATGTAGAAGCTGTTTTTAACATTTCTAACTTTAGAAATGTGGGCTTCTCTTATGTTGTGTATATCTAATTTAGTGGAGAAGAGAATCATGGTTGGATCATTATATACTTGGTTATTTTGTTTGCCTTTTGTATTCATGATCTAGCTATTGCAATAATAGAAGAGGGAATAGTGTTTGATGATTTATGTAAATAAGTTTGATAATCCTGTTTAATTGGTGAATCACGTACATGAAGTCATCAAATTAGTGGAATATGATAAAAAAAGATTGCCATAAGGGTAGTTGTTGAATGGTTACATTGAATTTCACAATTAAACTTGTCCAAATCCATTGTGTCCATTAAAAAAAGTGAAATTCTCATTGAATATGTTCAAAGCAAAAAATGAATTGGTCAATAAAACAGACAAAAGACATTAATTAATCTATGATACCATGACAAGGCTGTTCATTATGGGAATAGGGAAATTTCCAACTGATGTATTCATTCGAATAGAATATTCACTGTTTACATTGAGGATATTGAAATCCAAACCTTAAGCTTTGGAAGAATTAAGCAATATTGAAAAACTAAAGACATCTTTTGATGAGAAATACATAGTTTTTTATATAAAAAGTGTGATTGAGGCTGAGATATCTGAATTAAGTGGAGAAGGATAGGATTTCACAGAGTAAAGAGACTTTGATGAGAAGTTTGGATCCTTTAAATAAGCTATGGAGAGAAGTGTGAGTTTATTGATGGAGTTCTGGTCTTAATTTGCTGATGAGAAACCTGATTTGGTTAAGTTGTATGAGATTGGATCAAAATTGTTTCCGATCAGAATGTATGTTGATACAACTTGGAAAAGACTTTAGAGAATCTAAAATCAATAATTACCATAAGCATTAAGATTATATTCGAAATATTTAATTGAAATATTCAACGATCGAATATCAGGATTTGATCTACTTGAATAGGCTAGAAAAATAGAGAGTTCGTTTGCTCAAAGAAAAGCTTTTAAATTGGGAATGACATCAAATTTGAATGTTGATGGACAAGAAGATGGATGCGTTTTTATTTCATTGGAAGAGGAGAAGTTTGGTTAAATCTATGCAATTAATATGGCTGCTGCTTCATTGTTGGGATTCGATAAAAATGAACTAATGAATAAGAAAGTGAATAATATTATGCCTTCATTATATGCAAAGCATCATGATGACTTTTTACGGAGATTCTTGGATACAAATGAAGCAACTCTATTGAATAAAGAAAGACTGTTATTAGGAAAGCATAAGAATGGATATTTGTAAGGGATCAATGTGTTGTTGCGACCTGTATATCATGTATTAAAAGAAGGAGTAGAGTTTGTAGGTACGTTCAAAAAGGAAAAGAGAATCAAGGATGTAGCATATTTAGTCTGTAATAAAGAGTACGTTGTTGAAGATATTTCAGGGGGTTGTATAAATTTACTGGGGTTGGATATAAAGTCTTTATAAATCTAAGAAATTCATCTTTTTGATTTGTTCCCTGAGATTAAGGAATGTTATGGGGATTTTAAATTGAAATAAGGAAAATCGGTTGATTTTGTACTACCAAAAATCTTAGATGATCATATTGCATTTGGAGCATCAGATACAACTATTAAGTTAAGTGTATCAATTTTGGATATTAATTTTCTCATAATGAAGAATTCAGAAAATGAATAAGGTTTGGCTGGATTTTAAGTGAGAGTTGAAAGATAAATTGATTTGTCGACTTCAAATATTAAATAATTGTAATAGAAAGCTTCTAAGAATCAAAACTTTTCATTTAGATTACAATTTCAGCAAACTGGAATGCATTTCTATGGTGAATTTACTGATGCTAATTACAGCGAGATGATTACTCATATACAAGATTAGAGTATGTTTACTAATTAAGAGTATGATCTGAAAAGTAAAGAAGTTGAAAAGAATGAGGATGTCATTGATTACTCTTAAGGCATCAGGGTAATGAGATTGTTTGAGGGTGTGATCTATGATATAGAAAAGTTTTAATCGGATGCAGATATGGAAAGTTTCGAGGAAATTCAAATCAAGAAGGAGGAATAAATGAACCAAGAGAGTGATGAGCCAAATGAATCTGGATATTTTAGATCATCTAAAGAATTATAAGAGACTTTAAATGCATAAAGTGAAAGTAGAACAATCAGATGGTTATATTACATCTCATTTCTGCTTACTGTTCTACTGAGTATCTTATGTATATTGAACAATGTCTTTGAGAGAGAAGAAATCAACAATTAGAATTCTGATTGGAATATGATTATCAAGCAATCTGACATGATAATATATCTCAATGAAATTGTATTGTATTCAAGAGAATTAATGTTACTGAATATTGGATTGTCCTTTTACAAAGAAGACAATCTATTATCTAATTTGAATGAAAGTATTTAGCAATTTGATTCTATGAGTAAGGACATCTTCATGAAGATTTCCTTCAATTCAGATGTAATGATGAATACTCAATCAGGAAAAGAAACAAGTACTTTGGAGTAGGCCAGTCAGCAAATTGTAAGTAAATCCCTTAACATTCAACAAGTATACTCACAATTAAATGAAAATTAAATAGACTATTATTATGTGATCTACAATTCATTAAATGATTTCATCCGTGCTTTATTAGATATGTATATGAATACCATAGATTATTCTTACGACCAAACCAACAAATTATATAGTGATATTTTAGTGATTCTCATATTATCTGCCTGTTTAACATTCATTTCTTCTATTATCTTGACTTGCATACTAACAAGCACTCTAGATAAAAGGTAAGAAATCTTAAGTATTTTTTTGGATATCCCAGAAAAGACAGCTAAATTATTTTATTCGAAATGTGAAAACTTTTTATCCTAAATATCTTCAAATGAGGATGATGAAGTATTAAGTGAAATTGATATCATTGAGGAAAAAGGCAATGATGAACCTGTCTCTCTTTTGGGTAGAAAGAGGAAGAGGTTCAAGAATAATGAGAATAAGCACATGGGATTTTTTGTTAAGATGATATTATTAGCTTCTGTTATCGAGTCTTACTTTATCATGATCTATTTCTTAGATTAGAACAATGCTGATCAAAAATTAAATATCTTAAATGAATTCAACCAAACATCCCTAAGTTCCAGCTATTACTCTATTTTGGTCAATTCACTTAAATAATACATTTACAATGACAACCTCAATTTAATGAATTAAGACAGCAACACCACTATGGTTGAGTTGATTAATAATGTCTATGAGATTGATACCCTCTATCAGAAATTACATGCTGTCAATGTGGAATACAATGATATTTCTTACATTGATTATTACAACTCTATTATGTTTGATAATCTATGTGCGACGATTACTTTGCAAGAGATCACATGTGAAACCTTTGCTAATGGAATTTTAGATCATGGATTAATGACAGCAGTGTCTAGGCATTTTCAAAACATTCGAAAACTCTACAACACCTATTAGAATCTCAACCAAAATGGCTCCTTAGATTTTCCTTGGTCGAATTATACTCTTTTAGAACTGTCTGCTGATCCTAAGAGAAATAAACTACTCAATTTGCTCAACACTCCAGAAAGCTATGAAATAAGTAAATTAATATTTGTACTCTAGACAATATGTAATTTTATGTAATTAGAGATGCATTTACATTGTTAAAGAATAAATACTTGGATATTACAACAACCGATCAAGAAAATTACATTGTTCAGCAGCTAATACTAATGATTTTCTTCTTGTTAACATTGATATTGGCATTGCTGTTCTGTTGGAACCCCTTCCTACGAAAATTAAACAGAGAAGTAATTTCTTATCCATAAGGTAGATCTGGTCAACCAAATGCTTGCTGACCTTCATCCCCATCGATGAAATAGCCAAAATTAGAACTATAAATAATTATATTAGGACTGTAATATTGGAATAAAACATTTGAAATATTAATATTTTATATAAATTATATCAATCTTAAGCATCACTATCAGAATATTGAGGAGTGTACAATGCATCCCATCCCAATAAAAAAGGCAAAGAAAACTAGAATTTCATTATTATATAAATTTTACATTGATTAATTCTAATGCTGTTACATATTCTGCTTGAGTCAGATTAATCTTAAATGGATTGATTTGTTTCTCTTATTCATCCTCTTAAGAAATTGAAAGGTATATGTCTTATGCAGTTTTATTGATCTTTAAAAGTTTCTTATCATTTGCTTGTGCTTGATATGCTTATTTGTTATAATTAAGGAATACTGATAAGGAAATTCGAAGCTTCATCATATGCTTTATTTTTTGTGACCAACAATTACCCGATCTATTTAACACCCAAACTATAATGTTTCTTTTTGTCCCATTCCAAGTGATGATTCCCTTCTTTTTAACGAATCACTGGGACCAACTCAAAGAGAATCCAACCAGGTTTTTGAATTGCAAAGTAATTATTTTTCTCAACATAGGTAGCTTTTATCGGAGTCATCGAAAACATTAAATTTTCATTCCAAACAGTGAATGCCTTTAAGATCACAGGTTTTTCACAATTAATTTCTATGGTGATATGTGATTGCGATACTTCTAGTCTCAAAGCTGAAACAATGCTTTAATATTTTTGAGAATTACATAATATTAATTATATGAGTACAGATCAATCGTCAAATTCATCAACTTAAAAAGGCAAATCGCTCTCTTCCATAGATACCACCAGATCTAAATACGCTTAGGAGTTAGGAATTCATTAGCTCTTACAAAATGCTTTCCAAGACATGGGTACCCTGTGTCCTTATCAAGTTTAGATGATGAAAATACAGATATGAAAACATTGCTACCCATTTCAATCTTATTGGAAGAGATGAAAAGCGATCATTCAAGCACAAGAACATACTGTTTGCAGAACCTCTCGACTATTGCCTTGGTATTGGGTCCTGCCAGAGCAAAAGGCTTGTTGGGCGGATTTATTTCAAATTTACTTAAGGATCAAGAAAAGGCTGGTTTAAAAATTAACTTAATATTTTAGTCGAGGATGTTCCAGAAGAATTATAAGTAATGCTTACATTACTGGAATCCATGCCAAAATTAATAAATCTAATTGGAGGTCCAGAAAACAGTTTAGTGTTGTTAAAACCATTACTTGAAACCATTGGAGATAGAACAAAGGAAGAAACAAAAAATATGTACATAAAAATCATGAGGGATATTGGAAAGAGATTATTGAAATAATAACACTTATTTGAAGAATGTGTTACTTAGAGAATAATAGAGGCGAAGGATGGTGATATAGATGAATAATGTGCAGCTGTTACATTGATTGCTAATCTCTATAATCTAGTTTCTTAGTAAGTATTACAAGAATGGATGGAGTACTTTAACAATTTAATGTTGAGTAATGAATAAAATGTCAGAAAGAGAGTAGTTCTAAGTATAAAAGAATTTGCATAATGGGCAAGCAATCCTGAAGAGCATAAGTTTTGTATTGAATTAGCTGATAACGTCTTTACAAATGGGAAGGATTTTAAATCAAATCTATTCTATAGTGTCCCTGCTTTAATCAAATTTCAAGGTTATCAAGAGTACCTAGGTAAATTATTTAAGATGGATAATATTAATGCTTATAATTGCTTTTTAGAAATATGCATTGAGTCTTTATAAGTATTATAGAATACTGCGGATAGCAAAATATTTATTGAAAATTTTATTAAACTATTTTCTAAAACAGAATTGGAGTTGAAATAAAAGTTATCAGTATATTGTGGAAAGCTAGTTGTCTTTATTAAAGAATCAAAGACGATTTACAAAGGAGTAATTTTAATCATTAATCTTAGTATCTTGTTCAAATTCAGTAATACATGACATAGTTAGAATAGGAAAAGAATTTCATGATAAAATAGAATTTGGTAGAGTCAGTTATCCTTATATTGAACCAAGCAACTGATAGAAGAATATATTACCAATAAGAAGAAATCTAGTATTTCTTAAGATTTCTGATGAATCAATTGATGAGTGGTGACACAGATCTTAAATTTAAATTTGTGTCTAAACAGAAATCGTTTAACATTATTCTGTAGTTCATTTCGGATAATGCCTTCGCTTAAAATGAATCAATATCAATAGTTAAGAACTTATTACAAGTCATAATCAATATTGAATAATGTAAGAATTGGAGAATGAGACAATAATGTTTGATGTCATTGTAAATGGTATTTCGTATATTCAAATACACTAGTTCCTTACCAACTTATAATAATTTTAAATTTTTAAGACTTTCCAATCTGATGATCTAGAAGTTCAATTAATTAAAAGACTACTCTAAGATAGAATTTCTGCAGTTCGAGAAGAAGCAAGCAAGGTATATAGACATAAATTATATAGACTCTTTTGCAATTATTTAGATAATTAAAGGAAAACGATATGGTTGAAAAAGGGAAGAGAGTAATAGATTAATTAAGTGATTTACTAAAACATCCAAACTATTTGGTTAGAGTGAACTTTGTCTTGGGATTGGGGAATGCATTCTTTTTGGGAGAACACACATATAATGTGTTGAGATAATTGAAAAATGATGTTCCAAATGTAAAATTGGCTTTATTGGAAGTCCTATATAATAATAAAAAATGCAAGCAATTAGATTTAATTCCTATTAACGATTCGGATTAGGATGTAAGAGATGTTGCATAAATTATATATTAATAATTCAAATGATCAATTTTGGACAACACATTTCTCTTTCTTAACTGATCTATGAATATACGGTTCTAGTTTACTTACATTAATTCTTCATCCTCGTCAATAATGTCTAATAGTAGGGATGTATAAAAGTGATTCAGATTGTATATATGTAAGTAGTTATTGGTAGCCACAATAGGTGCACAAAATCTTATGGGTCTGATTATATGTCTCATCATCTTGATTGTTCTGAATATTTAATACATATTATATTTATAAATATATTATTTAATTATAGTTATGTTTTTATTACAATGCACGCCTTCACTTAAACATGCACACTTCTATATCTCATTTTGAGTAATCTCATCACATGCAACTAAATGAATAAATAAATCAATAAATCAATTTATATTTTAAATGATACAATGTGAATTTCATATCCAATCCTTGCAAGTAGAATACAATTTCTTCAAATTTTATCATTGTAACGACTTGTCTTACTTCTGTAAAATATTTAAGCTTCTAATAATTATAATAAACTATTTCAATTTTCTAAACATTTAATTTACTTTAATAATATTATTATGATTATCAACTCCTTAAATAAGCTTTCTCATTTACAATAAGGGATTCAAGAATATTAATTACATATAATTATTTTCACTAGGAATTTAGTGAAACAATTTGAGTAATACATAGTCTGAAATGAAGGCTTAATAAGATCCCCTATTTTTTCATCAATTATCTTTATTTTCAAAGATAGACAGGCAATTTTAGTATATATTTCAGTGGAATAATTGTTTTTATGGAATAGAATGATAAATATATTCATTAATTAATTTGATTTGAGATATATGGATTTCCACTTATATATTAAATCTTATTCAATATTTTTTATAACTAAAGCCAATGAATTTAATAATGATGAAAAATAAAGCAATTAATATAAATTACATTATGATAAAAACATAATTAATCGACCTTCTAAAATTAACCGAAGAGGATCTCAAGAAGACTGTGATTGTCAAACAACATCCCTAGTATGAACAAATCTTCTTCATGATTTTAAATCAAAAAGCCAATACCTTTACCCACAAGTTTGTGAGAGAAATTCACGAGGCATTGACTTTAATTGAATAGCACGAAGGACACACAGCCTTAATTACGACATCCTTTCATCCCACAGTGTTTAGTGGAGGCTTAGATCTCAATGTCACAGGAGTACATATCTACATATAATATAGAATATGAATATTTTCGATAGAAATAATTTTGTTCTTGAATTTATAAGGTTATTGGGGAGATTATTAAGATATCCAGTACCAACAATAGCTTTAGTAAATGGTCATGCAGTGGCTGGGGGTTGCATGTTCATGTTTGCTCACGATTGGAGAATAGCAAGAGCAGAGCCTAAAAAAGCACATTGTTCATTACCAGAAATAGAGATTGGTTATAATTGTATCACTATTTCTTAGGTATGTATCTACCTCCAGGAATGAATGCAGTCTGTCAGTGTAAGCTAACACCCAATGTCCATAGAGATTTATGCTTATTAGCTAGAAGATATGATCTTGGTTCTGAAGGTTTACAGTATTAGATGGTGGATGGATTAGCAACAGAAGATAAAATTGTTGAAGCTTCAATCTAAAAAGCCTTGGCTGTGGCTAAATATGGATAGGATAAAGAAAACTTTACAAAGATAAAGGAAGAAATGTACAGAGATGCCATTAAGGCTTGCTTCACTAGATAAATGGCTCCAGGTAATGCCTACGATCTTGGATTGCCAAGATTATGATAATTGTTCATTTATTGATATTAGAAATAAAATCAACTCATTTTTTTCTAAATCTTCTTACTGTGTATCCAACTACAATAGCCAAAAGCAGAAACCATAGATAATTCTTCTTGCCAGTCTTATTTTGCTAAGTTAAATCTTCAGGCTATGCTTAGACTTCAGGAACATTTTCTTAATTCTAAATGTCCTACCCTCTTAATTCTAGATCAGCATCCTCCATTCCCCTTTCTCCTTAAGGGAATTTATCTTGTTCATTATTGTTAGCTGCTTCGTCTGGATTTTTTTCTATTTATTTCATTATTTCTTCCTTAATTTCTTGTTATTTTTAGTTTTCATTATCCTATTTCTGTGGTTACACCTCCTCTTCCACTTATAATGGCTTACTCTCTTCCATAAAATTCTCATTATTTTAATTTACTTTTTATTCAATTTATGATAGATCCTCAACACTTTTTTCCTTTTCCTATTCAGCCACAGGATTTTATTCTACTAATTATTCTTGTTACTCATCAATTTGCTAGACATCTTCTTTTTGATTTTAATCTTATTTGTTATCTTCAATTTCTTCTATTTAGTTTTTAATCTCTACAGTTGATTCTATTTTCTCAATTTCAACTGGTTCATCTAAAATAATGTTTTAGGATTAACTATGAAATTCATCTAATTTAGGTTATTTAAATAAAACTAATTCTTCATTATCTATTGGCATCTTTTAAATAACTTCTTCATCTTCAATTACTGGATATGAGTGTATTTGATTAAGTTATTCAGGTTGCTTACTTAAATCCTCTTCTTTATTTTCAACCTACTAGATTACCTCTGGCTCATCGGAATCTTGCAATTCAGGCTTTTATTCTAATTAGGCTTGAGGTTAATCATTATTATCAGCCTAGCTTGCCTCTTGTATTTCTTCAAGCTACGATTCTTATTATACAGGAACATTTTCAACTTCCTAAATTTCTTAAATCTCTTCTTACTTATTGGAATTATCTTTTTCTAATTAATTTTCCTATTCTAAATTCTCAACAATCTCTTATTCTCCCTATTAATTTGTAGAGCAAAGTTAATCTATTTGATCATCATTTTAATTTATTTACTTTCCTTATTATTATTCTTCTTATTCTTATTGAGTTTTTTCAACTTAATCTGTGTTTTCTTAAGCCTCCTTTGTAATATCTGCTAAAATATTTGTCATTTGACCTAAACTAATATGTTTTGGTTAAGCTTCATCTTTTTTATCATTTTATTGTTCCTCCTTTGGCTATTCTTCAAGCTCATTGATTTTAGGTACTTACTCTTCTTATATTTCATGATTCTATTGATTTTCTTACTATGGTTGGTCATTCTACTCTTGCACTTGTTCAATTATAGCTACTTCATTTGATGCCTATTAAATTTGAATATCTTCAGCCTCTTGATTTTAAGGAACTTCAACCTACTAATTTTTAAGTTCATCTACATCTTCAATTTCTTCGATTTATTCTATAATTTAAGGTGATGCTTCATAGTCATTTTTTGATGAATCATTTTAATTTAAAACATCTGAATTTGAACCTATATTTTAAGCGGATTTAATTTCTTAAGCTGATTAGATTTCTTAAGATGAACTCATTTAATCTTATTCTGATTCTTAACCTTATTCTGTTAATTAATGGCTGCCTTCTTGTTTTGCTCCATCTTCAGATTGATCCTACCCATGAGATTTCTTTAGATCATTTAAATGCTATGCATTAGAGACTACTTGTGCAAATCCCTTAACACTTTTGATGCCTTTAACTATTTTAGCAGTAGTAGATTTAAGTTTCGAGGCCAACTCAGTAAACTTATGTACATTGTTAACCAAATAATCTTACAAGGAAGTCAAGTCAGATTCTTTTGCATTTGTAAGATCTAATTATCCTTATGCGATTTGTTTGGCAACATTAAGCGTTGCGTGCACTTTGATTTCTTCATTCTTTTGTTCTTCTGTCAAATCATGTTATTGGGATTTATCTATTTGCTTCAACAAATCTTGACTTATAAGCTAGATCTAACCAAACTCATGTTGTGCATCTTGAAATTTCACCTAGGCTTAACTAATAAATGCTTATTGAACAGAGTTGACTATCATCTAATAAATATCTTATGCATTATGCGTTGGTTAAATTTGATGATTCTCCATAATAACAGTTTTACCTTTCTCCACCAAGAAGAGACTACTTGCAATGACACTGTTTACTGGTTTTTTGGATGTTATAGTGTAGAAGACAGGAAGATTTATTAAAATCATTTCTCCGCTCACAAGTAGTCGTTTTCGAATTTCCCAAAAGATGTGTTCAAATTCCGATTGAATTTACTAAAAACTTTTAGTATTCGATCTTGTGATTTAGAATAAAGGAGGACAAGTTGGATCATGATTGTGAATCATGCTTCTTAATGTATTACTAATTGAATTTGGAAATTAATCTCCTACTGCCACACTTATAAATTAGATTAAGTATTTGTGTCTCATCCTCTCTATAAGCACCAACAATTTATCCAAATCAAATTCCTCCTTCCCGTCACTAATGAAAACTAATGTAATATTTTTCGGAATTTTTGCCTTCTCACTGAGCAGCATTTGAAACATGTTTGTTAAGGTATTTGTAATATTTCCTGATCCTGCCTATTTGAAGGGCTCCAGAGGGTACAGATCCTTGGCCCATTAATATTCTAATTTTTTCTTCCCCAATTCATTGAAGACTGTCTTGTATGCATTCACAGCACGAGGATATTCTTTATGCATCGACCCAGTCCCATCAAACAATGTGATTGGAAACGATTACACCTTCTATGCTTCAGGAGCACGGTAAATGTAAAAACTCATTAGAAACTATTATTTTACTTATAAATTTATCTTGGCTTTCAAAATCCTTATATAATCAAAAGACTGATTAAGAAACTATTGATTAAAATACACATATAAAAATTACAAATTATTATTTTTTATCAAAATTTTTAATTCTCCTTACTGATATGTTAATAAGGAACCCTCCTATTTTAACTTAGAATTTATATCATTAACATACAAGAAATAAGGAAAAACTAACAATCCATTAAGTATTTATATAAATAATAGGAATAGATATGTAGATTACAACACTTTAATCAAAATTAAATGGAAATTAGTAATCTGTTTATTCTCAATTAAACCGAATAATCAATAAATGGAAATAATGTATAATTATTGATTTTAAAATAAAATAATGTATGCTCAAAATTAAATACTTGATTCCCTCCCTCTCTTTTGATAATGTTCAGATGGTCATTCTTTCTTTCTTGTTACTACTTGTCATAATATTACAAGGAATTAATTAAAGTGCTGATTTAATATTAATTTTTTAAATAAATAGATATGAATCTGATTCGATAGAGTGACACTATTGAGGACAAACTCAAAAAGTGGCAATAGGTTCAAAAAAAGAAGTATGCCGAAAAAAGAAAGTTTGGGTTTGTTGAAGGACAGAAAGAGCCTCAACCTCCTGAAATTTTAAGGTAGAAGATTTTATTTATGAAAATAGGAAAATTTTTAAGGATCATGGAAATTTAGAATCTAAGAAATACAGACAAGATAAGAGAGTATATTTGGGTGCATTAAAGTATATGCCACATGCAATTTATAAATTATTGGAGAATATGCCTATGCCATGGGAATAAGTAAGAACTGTGAAGGTTCTATATCACATTACAGGATGCATCACCTTTTGTTATGAGATACCAAAAGTGATTGAACCTGTGTATACAGCTCAATGGGGTACCATGTGGGTCATGATGAGAAGAGAAAAGAGAGATAGAAGAAATTTCAAAAGAATGCGATTCCCCCCATTTGATGACGAAGAAATCCCTTTGGATTACGGAGACAATATCTTGGATGTTGAACCTTTGGAACCCATACAAATGGAATTGGATGAAAGAGAAGACAATGCTGTTTTTGATTGGTTTTATGATCATCAACCATTGAGATATACCAAGCTATTGAATGGACCGAGTTATCGATCTTGGTAACTAACATTAGAAGTTCAACAGAATCTATTTAGATTGGCTAATCAATTGTTGTCAGATATAGTTGATCAGAATTACTTCTATTTGTTTTAACTTCAATCCCTTTACACAGCTAAAGCATTGAATATGGCTATCCCTGGAGGACCCAAATTTGAACCTCTCTATAGAGACATTTTTGAGGAGGATGAGGATTGGAATGAATTCAATGACATTAACAAGATTATTATTCGATAATAAATAAGAAGTGAATACAAAATTGCCTTCCCATTTCTATATAATTCAAGACCAAGAAGTGTTGCTATTGCCCCATATCATTATCCAGCAAATGTGTTTATTAAGTAAGACAACCCTGAAATATCAACATATAATTTTGACCCTGTTATAAATCCAATATCTGCTTATAGAACATAGAGTAGAAAGATTGATGTTCAGATTGATGATAGTGAATTGGATATTGAAATAGGAGATGGATTTGTACCATTATTAAGTGAGACAGAATTATCTGATGAATAAACAACTGCCTCAATTGCTCTCTTATGGGCTCCAGCTCCATTTAATCAAAGAACAGGCAAGACTAGAAGAGCCTTTGATATACCTTTAGTAGCACCTTGGTTTAAGGAGAGATGCAATCCATAGTATCCTGTTAAGGTTAGAGTTTCATATTAAAAACTATTGAAATGTTGGGTATTGAACAGTCTTCACAAAAGAAAGCCAAAGTGTCAAAATAAGAGAAATTTATTGAAGGCATTTTAAGCAACAAAGTTCTTTTAATTAACAGAGATAGATTGGGTTGAATGTGGTCTCTAGATAGCACGTTAAGGTTACAATATGTTGAATTTATTGATTCATAGAAAAAACTTAAATTATTTGCATTTAGATTACAATTTCCAATTGAAACCAGTAAAGACATTGACAACAAAGGAAAGAAAGAAGTCAAGATTTGGTAATGCATTTCATTTGTGCAGAGAAATTTTAAGATTAATGAAGTTGGCATGTGATAGTCATGTATAATACAGATTAGGTAATATTGATGCCTTTTAATTGGCTGATGGATTATAGTATGTATTCTCACATGTTGGTTTGGTGACAGGTATGTATCGTTACAAATACAGATTGATGAGATAGATTAGAATGTGTAAGGATTTGAAACATGTCATTTATTATCGTTTCAATACTGGTCCAGTTGGTAAGGGACCAGGAGTTGGATTTTGGACCCCTATGTGGAGAGTATGGTTATTCTTTTTGAGAGGAATTATCCCACTGTTAGAGAGATGGTTAGGCAATTTATTGGCTCGTACATTCGAAGGTAGACATTCAAAAGGAATATCTAAGACTGTTACCAAATAAAGAGTTGAATCTCAATTTGATTTGGAATTAAGAGCTGCTGTGATGTCTGATATCATTGATATGATGCCAGAAGGAGTGAGAGCAAACAAAGCTAAGACAATATTATAACATTTAAGTGAAGCTTGGAGATGTTGGAAAGCCAATATTCCATGGAAAGTTCCAGGGTTACCTGCTCCAATAGAGAATATTATTTTGAGATATGTGAAATATAAGGCTGACTATTATACAAATTCAGCTTATTATAATAGGGAACGTATAAGAAGAGGGGCTACAGTTGATAAAACAGTATGTAAGAAGAATTTGGGAAGATTAACTCGTCTGTTTTTGAAGTAAGAATAAGAGCGATAGCATAACTTTATGAAGGATGGACCTTATTTAACAACCGAGGATGCAGTTGCTATTTATACAGCCTTAGTGAGATGGTTAGAAAGCAGAAAGTTCATTCATATTCCCTATCCACCTGTGAATTATAAACACGATACTAAATTATTCTTGTTGGCTTTAGAAAGATTAAAGGAGGCTTATTCAGTCAAGAGTAGATTGAATCAAAGTTAAAGAGAAGAACTAGCATTGATTGAATAGGCATATGATAATCCACATGAAGCATTGAGCAGAGTGAAGAGACATCTTTTGACTTAAAGAGTGTTCAAAGAAGTGAGATTAGAGTTTATGGATCTTTATTCTCATTTAGTGCCTGTTTATGATGTTGAACCTTTAGAGAAGATCACAGATGCCTATCTAGATTAATATTTGTTTTATGAAGCAGATAAAAGAAGACTCTTCCCTAATTGGATCAAACCAAGTGATAGTGAACCACCTCCTTTATTAGTATATAAGTGGTGTTAAGGAATTAACAATCTTCACGGAATATGGGATGTATCGGATGGTTAATGCGTAGTGTTGTTGGAAAGCAAATTTGAGAAGGTTTATGAAAAGATCGATCAAACATTATTAAATAGATTGCTGAGATTGATTGTTGATCACAACATAGCAGATTATATGACTGCCAAAAATAATGTTGTCATCACTTACAAAGATATGAATCATACAAATGTTCATGGTGTTTTACATGGAATTCAATTTACTAGTTTCATAATGTAATTTTATGGTATGGTTTTGGATTTATTGATTTTGGGTTTAAATAGAGCCTAAGATTTGGCTGGTCCATATAACAATCCTCATGAGTTCATGACTTATTCTAATATTTAATAGGAAATCAGACATCCAATTAGATTATATTGTAGATATATTGATAAGATATTCATGGTATTCAGATTTACAGCTGAGGAGGCAAGAGAATTAATACAAAGATATTTAACAGAGAATCCAGATCCTAATAATGAAAATATTGTTGGATATAATAATAAGAAATGCTGGCCTAAAGATTGTAGAATGAGGTTAATGAAACATGATGTAAATTTAGGAAGGGCTGTCTTTTGGGATATCAAAAATAGATTGCCAAGATGTTTAACAACATTGGCTTGGGAACACTCTTTTGTTTCAGTTTACTCGAAGGACAATCCCAATTTCTTATTTAATATGTGTGGATTTGAGGTGAGAATCTTACCTAAGATAAGAGGAACTCAAGAAGAATTCTCAGAAAAGGATGGTGTTTGGAAATTACAAAATGAATCAAGTAAGGAAATAACTGCTGTTGCATTTTTAAGAGTGGATGAAGAGAGCATGAAGAAATATGAAAACAGAATTAGATAAATATTGATGGCCAGTGGTAGTACAACATTTACAAAGATAGCAAATAAATGGAATACAACTTTGATTGGATTAATGACATATTATAGAGAATCAGCTGTTCATACAGAATAATTATTAGATCTGTTAGTCAAATGCGAAAATAAGATATAAACTAGAATTAAGATAGGATTGAATTCTAAGATGCCCTCTCGTTTCCCACCTGTTGTGTTTTACACACCTAAAGAATTGGGTGGTTTGGGTATGTTATCAATGGGACATATTTTGATTCCATAATCAGATTTGAGATTTTCAAAATAAACTGATACAGGCATTACTCATTACAGAGCAGGTATGAGCCATGATGAGGATTAATTGATTCCTAATCTATATAGATATATCTAAACTTGGGAAAGTGAATTTATAGACAGTCAAAGAGTTTGGGCTGAATATGCCTTAAAGCGATAAGAAGCATAAGTATAAAACAGGAGATTGACTTTGGATGATTTGGAAGATAGTTGGGATCATGGTATTCCCAGAATCAATACATTGTTNGTTGAACCTTTAGAGAAGATCACAGATGCCTATCTAGATTAATATTTGTTTTATGAAGCAGATAAAAGAAGACTCTTCCCTAATTGGATCAAACCAAGTGATAGTGAACCACCTCCTTTATTAGTATATAAGTGGTGTTAAGGAATTAACAATCTTCACGGAATATGGGATGTATCGGATGGTTAATGCGTAGTGTTGTTGGAAAGCAAATTTGAGAAGGTTTATGAAAAGATCGATCAAACATTATTAAATAGATTGCTGAGATTGATTGTTGATCACAACATAGCAGATTATATGACTGCCAAAAATAATGTTGTCATCACTTACAAAGATATGAATCATACAAATGTTCATGGTGTTTTACATGGAATTCAATTTACTAGTTTCATAATGTAATTTTATGGTATGGTTTTGGATTTATTGATTTTGGGTTTAAATAGAGCCTAAGATTTGGCTGGTCCATATAACAATCCTCATGAGTTCATGACTTATTCTAATATTTAATAGGAAATCAGACATCCAATTAGATTATATTGTAGATATATTGATAAGATATTCATGGTATTCAGATTTACAGCTGAGGAGGCAAGAGAATTAATACAAAGATATTTAACAGAGAATCCAGATCCTAATAATGAAAATATTGTTGGATATAATAATAAGAAATGCTGGCCTAAAGATTGTAGAATGAGGTTAATGAAACATGATGTAAATTTAGGAAGGGCTGTCTTTTGGGATATCAAAAATAGATTGCCAAGATGTTTAACAACATTGGCTTGGGAACATTCTTTTGTTTCAGTTTACTCGAAGGACAATCCCAATTTCTTATTTAATATGTGTGGATTTGAGGTGAGAATCTTACCTAAGATAAGAGGAACTCAAGAAGAATTCTCAGAAAAGGATGGTGTTTGGAAATTACAAAATGAATCAAGTAAGGAAATAACTGCTGTTGCATTTTTAAGAGTGGATGAAGAGAGCATGAAGAAATATGAAAACAGAATTAGATAAATATTGATGGCCAGTGGTAGTACAACATTTACAAAGATAGCAAATAAATGGAATACAACTTTGATTGGATTAATGACATATTATAGAGAATCAGCTGTTCATACAGAATAATTATTAGATCTGTTAGTCAAATGCGAAAATAAGATATAAACTAGAATTAAGATAGGATTGAATTCTAAGATGCCCTCTCGTTTCCCACCTGTTGTGTTTTACACACCTAAAGAATTGGGTGGTTTGGGTATGTTATCAATGGGACATATTTTGATTCCATAATCAGATTTGAGATTTTCAAAATAAACTGATACAGGCATTACTCATTACAGAGCAGGTATGAGCCATGATGAGGATTAATTGATTCCTAATCTATATAGATATATCTAAACTTGGGAAAGTGAATTTATAGACAGTCAAAGAGTTTGGGCTGAATATGCCTTAAAGCGATAAGAAGCATAAGTATAAAACAGGAGATTGACTTTGGATGATTTGGAAGATAGTTGGGATCATGGTATTCCCAGAATCAATACATTGTT
>CAJJDP010000001.1:689169-787769 GCA_905182995.1 Paramecium octaurelia
AAGGACAATCCCAATTTCTTATTTAATATGTGTGGATTTGAGGTGAGAAT
Organism: Paramecium octaurelia; assembly: GCA_905182995.1. Classification (NCBI taxonomy): domain Eukaryota; phylum Ciliophora; class Oligohymenophorea; order Peniculida; family Parameciidae; genus Paramecium; species Paramecium octaurelia. The sequence goes on from CAJJDP010000001.1 coordinate 689,220, forward strand.
CTTACCTAAGATAAGAGGAACTCAAGAAGAATTCTCAGAAAAGGATGGTGTTTGGAAATTACAAAATGAATCAAGTAAGGAAATAACTGCTGTTGCATTTTTAAGAGTGGATGAAGAGAGCATGAAGAAATATGAAAACAGAATTAGATAAATATTGATGGCCAGTGGTAGTACAACATTTACAAAGATAGCAAATAAATGGAATACAACTTTGATTGGATTAATGACATATTATAGAGAATCAGCTGTTCATACAGAATAATTATTAGATCTGTTAGTCAAATGCGAAAATAAGATATAAACTAGAATTAAGATAGGATTGAATTCTAAGATGCCCTCTCGTTTCCCACCTGTTGTGTTTTACACACCTAAAGAATTGGGTGGTTTGGGTATGTTATCAATGGGACATATTTTGATTCCATAATCAGATTTGAGATTTTCAAAATAAACTGATACAGGCATTACTCATTACAGAGCAGGTATGAGCCATGATGAGGATTAATTGATTCCTAATCTATATAGATATATCTAAACTTGGGAAAGTGAATTTATAGACAGTCAAAGAGTTTGGGCTGAATATGCCTTAAAGCGATAAGAAGCATAAGTATAAAACAGGAGATTGACTTTGGATGATTTGGAAGATAGTTGGGATCATGGTATTCCCAGAATCAATACATTGTTCTAGAAGGACAGATTGACATTGGCATATGATAAGGGTTGGAGAGTCAGATAGGACTTCAAACAGTTTTAGATGTTGAAATAGAATCCATTCTGGTGGACTCATTAAAGACATGATGGAAAATTGTGGAATCTTAATAATTATAGAACTGATATGATCTAAGCCTTAGGAGGAGTAGAAGGTATTTTGGAACACACTTTATTCAAGGGAACCTATTTTCCAACTTGGGAAGGATTGTTTTGGGAGAAGGCTAGTGGATTTGAGGAGAGTATGAGATTTAAGAAATTGACTCATGCTTAACGTTCAGGTTTGAATTAGATTCCAAATAGAAGATTCACTCTATGGTGGTCTCCTACTGTAAATAGAGCAAACGTGTATATTGGATTTTAAGTCTAATTGGATTTGACAGGTATATTCATGCATGGAAAGATTCCCACATTAAAGATCTCTTTAATTCAAATATTCAGAGCACATTTATGGTAAAAGATTCATGAAAGTGTTGTGATGGATTTATGTTAAGTGTTCGATATGGAGATGGAAACTTTGGAAATAGAAACAGTTTAAAAGGAAACTATTCATCCAAGAAAGTCATATAAAATGAATTCATCTTGTGCAGATATATTATTATTTGCTGCATTCAAATGGCCAATCAGCAAACCCTCTTTGATTCATGACACCAAAGATACGTATGATGGAACTACTACATCCAAATATTGGTTAGATGTTCAATTAAGATGGGGAGATTATGATTCTCATGATATTGAAAGATATGCCAGAGCCAAATTCTTAGATTACACTACTGATAACATCAGTATATATCCATCTCCCACAGGAATGTTAGTGGCTATAGATTTAGCTTATAACTTACATTCAGGATATGGTAATTGGTTCCCCAATTCTAAGAATTTAATCCTTCAAGCTATGAATAAAATTATGAAGGCTAATCCTGCATTGTACGTATTAAGAGAACGTATTCGTAAGGGTTTGTAGTTGTATTCATCTGAACCAACTGAACCATATCTCAATACTCAAAACTACGCTGAATTATTCAGTAATTAAATCATCTGGTTTGTTGATGACACAAACGTATACAGAGTTACAATTCATAAAACATTTGAAGGTAATCTTACCACAAAACCTATTAATGGTGCTATTATTATTTTCAATCCTAAAACAGGATAATTGTTTTTAAAGGTCATTCATACTTCTGTATGGGCAGGTTAAAAGAGACTTGGATAATTGGCTAAATGGAAAACAGCTGAAGAAGTGGCTGCTCTAATTAGAGCTCTACCAGTTGAAGAATAACCCAGATAAATCATTGTTACAAGAAAGGGATTATTGGATCCTTTGGAAGTGCATCTATTAGATTTCCCAAATATTGTTATTAAAGGATCTGAACTTTCGTTGCCATTTTAAGCTATTTTAAAAATAGAAAAGTTTGGAGATTTAATCTTAAAAGCTACTGAGCCATCAATGGTTCTTTTTAATTTATATGATGATTGGTTGAAGAGTGTTTCATCCTTCACAGCATTCTCAAGATTAATCTTAATTTTGAGAGCATTACATGTAGCTCATGAAAAAGCAAGAATTATATTGAAACCCAATAAGAATGTCATCACTCAACCAAATCACATATGGCCTACCTTAACAGATGATGAATGGGTCAAAATGGAAGTTGAGCTTAAGAATTTAATCTTATAAGATTATGCTAAAAAGAATAATGTAAATGTGTAATCATTAACTCAAATGGAAATCAGAGACATCATTTTGGGTATGGAGATGTCTGCTCCAAATTTATAAAAAGAAACCATCTAAGATATTGAGAAATAAGCCAAGGAGGCAGCCTAATAAACTGCAACAACAGTCAAGACATCTAATGTCTTTGGAGAAGAATTAGCAGTCCAAGTTACTAAACCTTATGAGAATCAATCCTTCACCAGTCATTCTGATTGGAGAGTCAGGGCTATAGCTGCAACATCTCTATACTTACGTACCAATCATATATTTGTAAATTCCGATGATATCAAGTAAACAGGATTCACTTATGTCTTACCTAAGAATATTCTTAAGAAATTCATCTCAATTGCTGATTTGAAAACATAAATAGCTGCCTATCTATATGGTATCTCACCTCCAGATAACTAATAAGTCAAAGAAATTAGAGCTATTGTTATGATTCCTCAAATTGGATCAAGAGATAATGTCACAATGCCTCATCAAATGCCAGATTCAGAATATCTGAGAAATTTAGAGCCCTTGGGATGGTTACATACTTAATCTACAGGTAATCTTTAAGATAAATTCTAGAAACTATGCATTTATCAACTTATGATATAACATTACATGCTAGACTGATATAGGAGAACTAAAGTTGGGATGCAGAAAGATGTATTGTTCAAACTGTTTCATTCACTCCTGGTTCATGTTCAATCACAGCTTACAAATTGTACATTATTATTCTTATATTCCAAGAACTCATTAAGGATTTGAGTGGGGTAAAAACAATAAGGATTTGAATGCAGTTCATCCATCATCGACTTAACATTTTGAAAAAGTTTAGATCTTATTGTCAGACAAATTCAGAGGATTTTTCATGGTATTTATTATTATCTAATATAATTTAGGTCCCTGATAATCACATGTGGAATTACAACTTTATTGGATTAGGATTAGTCTAATAAATGAAATATGGATTGATTTTATCGAATCCGAAAGATTTCTATCATGAAGTTCATCGTTCCAGTCATTTCATTAAGTTTATTAGGAATGAAGATAAGGATCAAGTGGATGAAGCAGATAATGAAGATTTCTTATCTTGATTATTATTATTATTATTATTGATAAATCAAAATACTTCTTCTCTGACTTGGAGGAATTCGGAAGCAGCACTTAATTTTTAGGTTAAGACTTCTTATAATCTCTCAACGACTTCCAATTATTATTCTCTTTCGAAGGTTTATGCTTCATATTATGATTCTTATTCAGCAGCCCATCTTTCTTGAATAGACAATGAGTCTTCAGCATCTTCAAGGAATAACTAACATAATGGAGAGTGAATACAGTTTAGTCTTCCAAATCTTCAACAGCCTCTTGGATGGTCACTTTGAATTGAACAATAGAGTTTTCTAAGAAGGCCTTTCTTTCGACTAATCTCTTGTGTTCTTCTTATAAATGAGAACTTTGGACTTCCCAGTTAGCAGCTTATCTTTCTTCGGTGGCAAGGAGTGAGGCTCTGCTGGCAACCAATTATTATCTGATTTAAGCTAAGAGTTCTAAGATCTTGATGATGCTCTTGTTATCAACCTTGGAGGCTAATTATGTCAAGGCATTGATGAGTGGCTAGTTATTAATAGTAAATAGAAAATACCTTGAAAAGTGCGTGTTTGCTTTCCATCAATTTAGCTTAGACTTTTTCGAATCTACTCTTTAATTGAGCGAATGCAACACCAGCTTATAAATGTTGAACGATCTTTGATGCTTCATCGATGGCGTCCATTTAATCAACATGTTCAGCATCCTTTCTGACCCATGTTTCGTGTTGGGATTGTCTGGTGGCTGATTCGTCAGCGAAGCTCTTTTCGTTATTGGCAATATCTGATGTTACGACTCTGACTTCTGATTCAGCTTCACCCAAAGCTTCGGTGGTGGAATCTCTCAAGTTGGACAAGGCAACAATTTAGGATTAGTGATAAGCAATTTCTTATTCTAAGTCGGCAATGATTTTCTCAAATGCAACTGTGTCACTTTCATGAACTTTGTCAGCTTTCTTTTAATCTCCATTCAATTATGAGGCAATGTTGTTCAAAAGGATTTAGATCTCACCAACGGGTCCTCCTGTGGCCAATTAAAGTTGGAGAACTGAAAGGATTGAATTTCCAAAGGAATCCTTATTAACTTAAGCCAAAATCTCTTTTGGACTTTCGCTCTTTGTCACTCTAGCTGTGGCAACTGCAAACACAATAGCCAATATTGTTAATGATCTAGCCATTTTTTTTATTATTAATCAACAACTCAACCATTCTCAAGCGATTTACACATATTACCCGTTTTTCATAATACTATAAACAAGCATATTTATAATACGTTTTTAATTTAATCATTTTTTTTACATAGAATAATTCCTTTATCTCCAATTCCACCTCCATTTCATTCAAGGATATCCCACCCTTTTATGAATCTACCATCAACCACTCTGTACTCTTTAAACTTTGTTCGACGTTCGTTCATAAAAGTTTCAAATGGACTCATAAAATTAATATAATCTATTGGTGATTCGATTATTCTTCACTCTATTCTTTCTTTTGCACAAGTAATCGTATTTAATTTTCAAATTCTTCAATTTTATATAAATTCTATATCCTAAAAATTCTTATTTGATTGATTTAATGCATTTTCTCGAGCTCTCTTTGAAGATATCAGCTGGTTCGTATGCTTGTGTGATGTTGATGGTTCCCTTCTCCTACATACTATATGTGTTAAGATAATATATATATACATTTTTTAAAATAAAAATTAATGAACTCATGCAATAACCCTTAAATAAACAAAAATCTTTATTTAATTTTTATATGAGTTCAGAAGAAGAGGAAGATAAACAATATAATATCGATTAACTCCTTCTTTAGATTACATAAGTATTATTTATTTTATCCTTAAGATTGAGAGCACTCGATAAGTCAATCCGCAATTCAGAAAAGTCTAAGAACCAGAATTTAATCTGGTTTTTAATCTCAAACGTCCTCCAGTAGAAGACTTGTCATTGGAAGAGGCTCGACTCTGCTATTTGGAAAACAAGAGGTAGCAAGGTTAGTTGTCTCAATTATAATAAAATTAGTTTTCCAGAGGAAGACTAATGAAGTGAAAGACAAGAAATATGCCTATGCAGCAAACAATCAGAGCAAGATATAAAATAAATTACTAATGTTCTTTTCCAAAGTATTCCGAGATCAACCAAACATGGTTGAAAAATTTTTGTATGATAAATACAGCCACAAATAAGAAACAATATTGGAATAGTAAATACACATTGGAATCGTAATTATAATCACTTATTTAGTCATCGCAATAATTTGAGCCAGCTTTTCAATCAAATAAAATGCCTTAGCTTGGGTACAATTTTGAAGATGCATTCAAAATTTAGTATACAGATTCCAGAATGGGAAAAGCAAATATAAAAAAGTAAAGAAAAGTAAAAACTTATCATCAACTCTTAGCTTAAAAACGATTGCCAGGCTTCAACTTAGAATGACTATTTTAACACAATTATCTAATAAGAATTATATGAAGATCCTATCGAAATTGGAGATTGGAAGAAAAGTTGGGCTATCGTTGTGAGGAATGCAGTCAAAATTAGTAAATTCAAAGCCAAATTCAGATAAGATTTAAGAGAATTTTTTAAAAGAATAGCCTATTTTGCTGCCAAAGAGGCAAGAAGAAGGAATTAAAAATGTTAAAAATATTAAAAAGAATTTATGTTAAGAGCCAAGAAATTATCAAAGGAGGCTCAATCATATTGGAGAAAAAGAGATAAAGAATTGATTGAAATCAAAAAAAGAAAAGAAAAATTAGAACAAGAGAGAAAGAAAAAGGAAGAAGAGGAGAGAGAATAATTATTACAATAAAAAAGATTAGAATTTTTAATGAAGTAATCAGACATTTATGCACACTTTATGGCTAAGAAACTAGGAATAACTTTAGATAATTAAATTTCATTAAATACTGATGAGATTGATGAAGAAAAAGCACTTGAAAATGTCTAAAAAGTAATCAATGATAATAGAAAATAATTGTAATAATTTGATGGAAAAAAATAAGAAAACGTTTAAATATAAGAATTAAAATTAGATCACAACGATTAGGATAGAGATTTCTCATTGATAGCACCTCCTTCTACTTTTAAAGGAGACTTAAAAGAGTATTAATTAAAAGGGCTCAGATGGTTGGATAACCTATATGATTAGGGTATTAATGGCATATTGGCAGACGAAATGGGATTAGGAAAGACTATATAAGCTATAGCATTATTGTCCCACATTAGTTCCTTTAAGTAAATATGGGGTCCATTTCTAGTGATTGCTCCTTCCTCAACTTTACATAATTGGTAATAGGAAATTAAAAAATTTTGTCCTACTTTAAAAGTCTTGCCATATTGGGGGTAAGCTTAATAAAGAAAAACAATAAGAAAATATTTTTAATAAAAAAACTTTGGTTCAAGAGAATCTCTCTTTCACATAGTAGTTACATCATATAATTTAGTAGTTTCAGATAATAAAATATTTAATCGAGTAAGATGGCAATATATGATTTTGGATGAAGCTTAAGCAATTAAGAATATTAACTCTTAGAGATGGTAGATCTTGTTATCATTTAATGCAAGAAATAGATTATTATTGACAGGAACACCAATATAAAATACAATGGGTGAGTTATGGGCATTATTGCATTTCATAATGCCAAGATTTTTCGATAGTTTTGATTAATTTTAGGAGTGGTTTTCAAAAGACATAGAAGCACATTCTTAAGATTAAAAGACCTTGAATTAGCATCAATTATAAAGATTACATGCAATTTTGAAGCCATTCATGTTAAGAAGGCTAAAGAAGGATGTAGAGAATGAGATAGGATAGAAGAAGGAAGTCTAGATTGTTTGTGAGATGACCAGTCGATAGGCTGTATTGTATAGGAATGTGAAATCTAAATTATCAATAAAAGAGTTCTTTAGGATGTTGGATTCAAAGTAGAAGGTAGATAATTTAATGAACTTGGTTATGTAATTTCGTAAGATATGTAATCATCCAGAATTATTTGAAAGAAAACCATACAAAAGTCCTTGTGTATTTTAGGATAAATAGAATGTTGAGGTTTATTAGAAGAACCCTATTGTCTAAGTAACCAAAAGAAATCCAATTAGCTTCATTATTCCTAAATTGGTATATGATAATCTAATTCAAAATAAAAAATGCTTATTCACTGCACACTACATATACAACTCATTAAAGAATGGAGAGTCCACATTTTCATATTTATAATTCAAACATCTACCTTTGAGTTTGTTTGAGAAAAATGTATTTGATTTAATTGACCTCTTATGTAATAAGTAGGATTCATCGACTTTAGTGAATTATACTTTTTCAAAGTAATTACAGTTTTATATTCCTCCAGTTCAAAGTTAGATTGTATCATTTGAATGCAGATCACAATCATTTTATTATTAAATTCAACAGAGTTTATATAATAGATAGGCGCTTTCGTTTATCAAAGAATCCCCTGCCTCTTTCATTCTACCTAATAGTCCTGAATCCTTGATTGCCTCTTCATCTAAATTGTTACAATTGGATAAATTACTTAAAGAACTCAAATAGAAATAATGGCGAGTCTTGATCTTCTGTTAGATGACAAGAATGTTGGATATACTGGAAGAATACATGTTACATAAAGGGTACACTTACTTTAGAATGGATGGACAATGTTAAATCAATGACAGAAGAGATGTATTACATAATATTATATTTAGATGGTTAATGAGTTCTAATAAAATGATAAGATATTTGCATTTCTTCTATCTACAAGAGCAGGTGGTTTAGGAATTACATTAACATAAGCTGATGCTGTTATATTTTATGATAATGATTGGAATCCCACTATGGATGCTTAAGCTACTGATAGAGCTCATAGAATAGGTAGAACCAAAGATGTCTATGTTTATCGATTGATTACTAAAGGCACAATTGAGGAGAGAATTGTCAAGAGAGCACAATAAAAATAAAATGTTTAATCAACTGTTTATTCTGGTGGATTTCAAGGGGATAAGTTCAAGCCTCAAGAGGTATCTAATTTCATTTATGAGGTATTTGAACTACTGTTTGGAGAATAAGAAATGGATGAGACTGTGGCTAACAAGTTTATGGCCAAAGGACAAAAGAAAAAGAAGAAGCCTGTGAAAGTAGAGTAGAAGGACACATAGAAGGATGCACAGAAGGAAGTAGTAAAAGAATAGAAAGAGTAATAGGAAGAGGAAGACATCATAGAAGTTGATCTCAGAGAATTAGAGATGAATGAAAAGGATTGTGAAGATGCTGATTGATTATTTAATAATAATAATATATATATATATATAATTCTATGGGCAAATTAAATAAATGCTAATACTCATTTGAAGAATGGAGCAATTATATTTAGAAATCCCATCATTGCACCTATGAGCATTATGATATAATAGATAAAGAACCTAGTTTGTTTATTAAGTCTCTTCTTAAGTGCTAAATGGTCTAAGCACTTGAAATCCAATTCCTCAAATATCGATTCATCTGGATTCTCAAGGTACTCTTTTGAATCATTAATCAATCCAATTCTATTGTCATCGACCTTCTTTTTAGCATAAAGACAGGTCATATGTAACTATATTGGAATCAAATAAATTTAGAAAAATCCAACCACAGCTCCTGATAAACTCAAAATCAACGACACACTAATATTGAGACATTAAAATAGCAGAGTAGTGAAGGCAACTATTGATGTATAAAATACAAACCACTTCTGAGGAGGCTGTTCCAATTTATAAATTAATGCGAAAAATTGTGATCTGGTGATGAATGCTAACAATGGGAATACAGTAGTAAGTTGAAACAACTAGAGTACTTAAATTCCATAAGAAAATATGTTTTAATCTAAATAGTCTAAGACTGTAGACCCATCACCTGAAGGGTTTAAAGCTTTTCCTTATATTGCAATGGCTCCAAATGAACCTACCAAAGCATAAAGAATCCAAGTCCAACCAAAACTAATTGCAATGTCTCTCAAATTATTTTCTTATTGTAAATTATTTTTCATAATTGGCACTATGCAAGAATGTACCATAAAAGCAACTGAGAATACTCCACTTAGAGTTACTACATCTAAAGTGAATAGGCTGACATTCACTGCCTCTGGCATATTCATACTGCCATTAATTACAATATAAATAATCAAAGCGATGATTGATATGACACCATATTGAACTAGCTTGATAATTAGAGTAAGATTCTTTTACAACATAATAAGGAAGAGCAAACACATATAAAAGATACCGCACCATTGATATGATAATTTACTTAACACAAAATCTGTTTTAGGAGCATAATCCATCTCTAATTCTCTACATAATAATTAAACTAGCGAGTATAACATACTGCATTATAAAATAAAAAAGACTACACCCGCGAAGTATAAAATGATGATATTCGTAATATTAAAAATTAAATTATACTTCTACCCAAGTATTCTCACAATAGTTTATGGTAAATCTAATTCTTCAGGTTTATTGTGTACCACTTATAATTGGCATGTTTTACAAGATATTAAGCAAAATACTAATGCCACAATTAATGCGCTCATAATGCCTGATTGCTAAAACAACACAGGTATAACTAACAATGAGGATCCCACCATTGTATTACTTACACTTAAAACTGTTTAGAATGAGCTATTTTTTGGAGCATTTGCGACACTAGCTTTTAAGATTGATTTCCTTAATGATTTCTTTTGAGCAAATGATAGATGTGGATTTTGAATTACTTATTAATCAATTTCTTATTATAACAAAGCATCATTTGCTAATGCATTTGCCATTTATAATTGTATAAAAATAAAAATTCAGTTCGAAACTAAATTAAAGTGACATGCAATATCGAAGAATTTTGGAAGCATTTGAACATCGTTGGATAGAACGTTATGAACAGAACAAAAAGGTAGGAACAAAAAAATTAATTCTAGATCCTCCAGACTAAGTATTGAATAAGGAAGTATTATTAAGTCTATTAATTATTAGAACTTACCATTATCAAAGGTATAATAAACAAATCAAACAAAGGAGTAGGCAAGAAAAATTAGGTTGAAATAATAATTGCAGGAGGAATGCCCTATTTGCATGATGAATTTGGATGAACTATAAAATGTCTGTGAAATTGATGTCTGCTAACATTAGATATGTTTGACCTGTATAAAGGAATGGGCAGAGAAATATAAGACTTAATGTCCTTATTGCAGAGCCACATTCAAGAGAATATACCCTATAGAAAATGGTAAAAGAAGGAAGACGCCAATCAAATTAAATCTGAAGTAAGCAAAATGGAAACCAGAACAAGATCAATTCTATAATTCTCAAGAGGAACAAGAGGAAAATCAAAAGTGTCAGCTTTGCGGGTGTTCTCACTCGTAGTATCTAATGTTGGTGTGTGATAAATGCAATGAGTAAATGTGCCATACATTTTGTGATCCAGGGTTTTTAGAGTTTTTCATACCTGAAAAGAATTGGTACTGTTTGGATTGTCGTAAATCTAAATTAATTTATCACAAACCTAAATGATACTTATTATACATTGAAAATTGTTATTTATTCTATTGCATAATATAATTCAGTTCGAATTGTAAATTAATATATATATAAATATAAGTTCATAATATTAAATATTTTTTCATTTATTCTACATTTATGGTTGCATTAGTATTCTTTGAATATTTCTTAATAGAGCTCATTCTTTTGGGTTAGATATTCCTTTATGGAAAATACTTTATAACATTAAAATTATTGTTAAACTATTCTAATCTAAACACAAATGAATTGTCTATTTCAAAAATAGATGATGCTCTATGTTCTGATTTACTCATTACCTTTGATATTCTTAACTTCGGTAAAATCTATTGTTTTTATTTAACATCCTCGTCCTACCGAATAGTTTATGGTTTCTGATTTTATTATTCTAACAATCGATATTGCTGAGATTTCTTTTTCACAATTACCTCTTTCACAATATCTTATTCACATTCACTTTCTGATTCGCAACTCTCATTTAGACATTCCATAATAGGCATTTAGATTAAATCGAAGTCATCCTCGTTGAATTGCTCTACTTGATTATATATTTATTCGGCTATCTCTGAAAAATCCTGATTATTAAATTTTCCTTTATGCAAACCCTACTATGATCCAAACAAACTGACCTCGATAGTCATTGAATATTGGATATTATAATCAAGCCAGAATGTCTATCTGGCAGTGCATTTTCGATCACTCTGTGCTGCAAAGGAACAATCCCTTAAACTGAAATGCTTGCAATTTTGAAATTATTTGACAAAATGTTTCATCTTTACATTACAATTTGAATTAGTTGAGCATCCATAAATAAAGTAATTTTACTTTGTGGAATGCCCGTGTAAATCAATCATAAATTTAATCCTTGATTAATATTTCGCCAATGATTATTTAATATAATAGATTTCTGGTTCCTCTTGGAGAGATGGATTGATCCACCTTCTATTTAAATCAATCCCATTTTTATTACATCTACTATTCCCAAGAAATACACCATCAGGATTTACCATAGGATAAATTATGTATCGATATTTTTGGGAGTTTATTATCTTAATCAGTTCCTCTGCTATAAACGATCCGCTTGTCTCACAGGGATGCTATCTCGCTAGGATTACTATATATTTTTTGGCCTTTCCCTTTTTAATCCTGATAATTGGATTGTTTAACTGTGTATATCCTATCACTGTGTAATCCCTCAACTGAAGGGCTCGACTTAATGGATAGGGTTCAGCATAGGCGAATGTAACGAAATCTTTATCAGTGAAAGTGTATTTAAATTCCAATGTATAAAAAGAGATGGCTTTTTAATATTAAGCTATGTTAACGTCCTCGTTTGCATAATAAGGATGATTAACATTGGTTTTGTAATAGTGAATGTCGAAACATCTGTTTTTTGAAGTGAATAAATTGCACGACGTTAGCAACTGCTTGCTTCTTCTATTATTTAAGATTTTAAATTTTATAGTTACAACAGGTTTTAATGCTTAAATCTAAAAATTAAACCATTGTGTGCATCCATTAGTATTTGAGTCACTATTTAATAGTATGTTAATGCCATCTTGATCGAGTGTCACAAAAAATAAATTGGAAGAATCATAATGAGAATATACCTGAATATCATCTCCAAACTATTCCAATTTTCCACCTTGCTAATTGATTTAAGGTTGAATCACTGTGCTTTCTAGACCCAATTTCTTTTAAAAAACTTTGAGGTAGTTTATCACCGAGTAATTGTGAATTGTGATTAATTGTAATTTTTTATTCATACATAATTTATTATTCATTATAAACTTTTATAACTATTTTTAATGAGTTTGTTTTTAAAAGAAGAAGACAACAAAAGATAAGTAGCATATCTAAGAGTAAATGAAGAAATGTCACTTATATTTCAATTATAAATGCGCTATATTTTGAAATCTAATCAAATATATTTTTGCGATCAATATATTTGGATGTTTCTTAATAATTAAATATATTTCAGAATTGTAAATGATTCTTCATGATTAGATCAGTTATAAAATAATATTAGACCATTTGGCAACTAATTCATTATATTGATCTTCACTTCTTGGGTTAAAATAATCAAAACAAAATAGTTCTTTGTTGCTGATTTCGGATTTCACTTTTTCTTTATGTTGTAGGAATTCAGCGAAGTTACTATCTGGTTCCTTCCTTTAATTTTACTTTTCAAACTCAAAAATCTCAAGAGTATAAGACCTCTTAACTTTCGCCATTCCATAAGCGTAATCCATTGAATTGCCCGAGGCAGTATATCCTATCTATGTAGCAGCACCACCTATTAAACAATCTACGCATTCGTTTTTGACTCCTCTCAGATTGTGATGATGGGCAAAAACGACATCTTCCTTCTTAAAGGCCCAAGGATGAAGGATTGCTAATGTACCTGAATGCACAGTTACAAAGGTTCTTGGTTTGAACGAGGAGAGAATATCTCTGACAGTTTATGTTTCAACTTCTGAGAAAGGTTCTGGGCCAGAGGAATCTTAAACAAAGTGATTTTCCTTGAATTTCCACTAAAACCCATAATTTCTATTTAGATCCACACCATTGAGATTTTCCCTAAGACAATAATGCCCTCTTTCCACATACCTCCTTGAAGTTGGATTCATATTGATGATTAATTTCAATTTGAAATCCAGGGGAGTATGGCATATTTAGTTGAGAAAGTGTAATCCAGTTTCAACGCTAATTAATTCTCTTGCATGTTCTCCGAAGATAACAAAAGCTTTATTTTTATTTTCATGATCCAATTTAGGTTTTAATGTTATAGAATCGATGATGCCGTATTTCTTTTGTGTGGCCTTCATTTAACAATTCTTTAGGATGTTCTTGACTTCAGCTTCAACTTCATCCGTCGTATGATAGAAGGGAGGTAGTTAAGTACCAGCAAATGCAAGTTTTATTAATATTAAAATTACAAAAATTTTCATTTTATTTTTAATAGGAATTCGTTTCAGAAAACTTTAAATATTCAATTATAAATATTTCAATTTCTGTAGAAATTTGAATCTGAGATCAATTGTTTGTATTTCTTGAAGAGAGGGAGCAATATTGGGATCATCTAATCTTATAAGAGTATTATAAATAGTATCGAAACATAATAGCAGGAAAGGGATATCTTGAAAGAATATTGGAGTTTAGAGAGTATTTTATATATTTAAAATAAAATTATGAAAGTATTGATAATAGTAATTTTGATAATTGTAGTTAGTAGTATTGATGTATGTGTGCAATAGACAACATACGATGGATGTATAAATTTGACAGATTAGTAATGCGAATGGAAGGGGTAGTATTGTTAGAAATCAAACAATTATTTGATGGGATGTGATCCTAATTTGAGTTAGAGACTTTGTGTGAAGTAATTTGGGAATATGGATGGAACAACATCTGAATGCATATTCGATACGTTTTGCCACACTATTTATGATAAGCACCTAACGAGATGCAGCAGCAAATTATCAAAATCAGGTTGCTTAGCAATTACTAATCCTGATGAACTTTGTAAATGGGAGAATGGTCAATGCTAGAACTTGAGTGTTGGGGAGATCAACAATATTAATCAGATATTTTAGGATTTGGAATTGAGTGCTTCAGTATGCAGTCGAATTTCAGGATATTTAATTATCCACAGTACTCTCCTTTGGGATTTGTTGTCATATAAGCCTGATCTCTTTACAGAAGCACAGAACTTGGTCAAAGTGGAGGCTGGGATAACAGTGGACACGACTAAAACATACGATGATGACAAGTTGGGAGACAATTATGTCGACAACAACGGGGATTACAAATGGTATACATTGCCAACCTAATTGAGCATTGCAAATCGTATAAGATATTGATAATATTAGTGAAAATAAATGATTATTCAAGATACGGGTGTATAGCCTAGGAGATTTTAAACGAGAGTAGATTCCTTACTCTAATAAGTCTGAGCGGTATAATCAGAGGAGTCAATCACATTTATTGTAATTACTTAAGCAAACACCCTACGAATCCGGTGAAGACAGCGTTTACGAATTACGAATGTTAGCCAATAACAGAGAGTCAATTACAAGATTAATAATACATAGATCAGAACTAAATAGTATGTCCGAGTATGAGTGGTTTGGTATGTTAAAGGTATTTGAACATGAAACAGAAATGCCAGATCAATTATTCTAAAGAATACGAATGTTTCAACATAGCAGCCATTTAAGTGTAATAGTAGTGCGATACGAAGACAGGTTTGGCAACGCATTTTGATTGTGCTTAGGTGAAAGGGACTGCTTGCTATTTGGATTATTCAACCTCAAAGGCGGAATGTAGTTAGGCTTGTGTCTAATATAAGTCATAAGTGAACTGCCAAAATGATACGCGATGTGTTTGGTTGGGGAGCAATCTCTTTGACATCACAGAGTCATCAGATTCTGTATTCATAGTTTGTGCTCCTACAAGTAAATGTGACTAGTTGGGTTTAAATTAGGATTATTGTCAATAAATGGCTACACCTTGTTATTGGGATGCCAATATGGGAAAGTGTAAGACAATCACAACAATCGAGTAAATGAAATGTGAAAATTGCAATACAATATTTTGTTGTACTTCCATTCTAATGTTTGATCAATTCTGCATCTGGTATTAAAATAGTTGTTTGAATGTTAAAGATCAAAAGTTATATTCGCATTATTTGTCATTTCCAGAAACCACTCTCATGAACTATAATTTGTGTATTTCACAATCAGGAAAGCACTTCTATTACAACATAGCTAAATAAACATGTGAAAGTTCAAAGGTTAATTTATATTCACCTTGTGTTGATTTTGAGGACAAGAATTATGATGTGGATGATTTTGAATGCAATAATGGAGTGAATAACAGAATCAATAAAGAATATTGTCTGAATCTAATTAACTCCAACACCAGATGGGATTACTTCAAATCGAAATGTTTGCATGTGACCAATATTAGCAAATCTTGTGATCTTATGAAGTTGGTCAATCCAAACCTATGTAAAGGAGCTCTAGTTGCAGCTAACAAATAATGTCTCTATGATTCCTAGAGTTCTAGTTGCTACTCCAAGGACGCTTCTGTTTTACATTGCGATACCAAGGGCATCAATTAAGACTAATGTTTGAGTATAACAAACGAATATTGTGCATGGGTCGACAATTAATGTGGGTATTTGCAACCATCCAAAATTAATTACTATAATTGCTACGAATTGCAAAATGTCAGTCCAAGTGTCTGCAGATTGTCTGTTAATTAATCCCTTCAATGTAAGTATGACTCAGACTCCCAGAGCTGTTTTGTTGTCTATCTTAACATCACTGATTGTGATCAATATGCCAATAGGTATGCTTGTAGAATGTCCTCATCTCTGTGCTATTTCAACAATGTGAGCAATCAATGCTAAGATTCAACTCCTTTCTTGGATCGAATGAATTGCAATACTGAATTCATAAGTCAATCAACATGTTTAGGAATCACAAAGCCTGGACAATATTGTTTTTGGGGATCAATCAATAGTGATGCAACTGTCAAATGCAGGAATCATGAATAAGGCTTTTACTCCAATTGTAATTCCTTTGAGGGCTCTTCTAATGTAAACATTTGTGTTAACCTAACCACCAACATAGCACTCAATCTGTCTGATCAATAATATTGTGAAGTTGTCAATTCAGTATGCACAAGTCTGGTAACTGATATTACTGATGCTGATTGTGGATACACAAGGCAAATGAATGTCTATCGTTGTATGGGATACACCACTCAATAGTGTTATTTCTAGTACCAAAAATGTACAACTTTAAATGGACCTCAAGAATACAAAGACCTACTCTTAAATTAGCTCTTATGTTAAAATAGCAATATGCATATTTGTAATAAAATAACGACACCAGGTTAGGTATGTTATAAATAAAATACACATAAATGCATTTCAATGTATCTATCCTTTGGGGATACTTGTACCAATTTGGGTGCATATGATATGAGTATATACAACCCGTAATTGTGTATACGCAGTACAGATGCATGTTATTTTAATAAGTAAGCTAACAAATGTAAGGCTCCATAAGCAAATGAAGTTTTTGATTGCGATTAAATTGGAGCATCACAAATATTGTGTTTATTGCACACCAGAGGACCTTGTGTATTTATAAACAATATGTGTTCTAAATTAACTGATTTATCTATTTCTTGCGATTATAGAAATAAGATGGGTTGTACCTACGGAGCATTGAATTGTATATGGGATCAAAACAACAATTAGTGTAAATTATCAACAGAATTATGTCCATAAGCTTATGACAATGTAAAGTCATGGAGAATTTGTGGAATAAGTAGTGGTGTTTGTTTTGCAGGTCGTCAAGGTTGTTCAAGTGACTAAGCAACAGTACCTTGTTGGTTATCCTTGAGATATGATTTGTGTATGTCCCAACCCGGTTATTGTTAATGGGTAGATGATAGATGCACAGATAAAGAATATGATTGTGAGGATTCCAAGACAGTTCAGGAATGCATTTACCATAAATCTAAGGCTTGTGTTTACGATAATGGTAAATGCTTTGAAATTAATAATTTCTAAGTTCATGATTGCAATGATTTTTAATACACTACATTAAATTTCTGTTGGAATTATTATCCACTATGTGTTTACAAGGATGACACTTGTCAAATGATTAATTACAATGCCAAAAGCGATATGAAAGATGAAGATTTCTCCCAATATCAATGTTCTAGTTTAACGCAAACCCAATATGGATGTGCGTTGTAAAGAGCCATGCCATGTCAATTCAAAGATCAAATCTGGTATCAAACGTGTTCAGAAGTTCAATCTTGGGAATTGGACACTTGCGATTTCTTCGATTAAGTTCAAGTTAGGTCGTTCTTGGCTTGTGAGAGTATTTAGAATTGTGGATTCAAAATGACAGCCAAAGGGGAAATGTTCTGTCACACAATTCCATTATAATGTGAAACACTAACTCCATTTTGCGTTAAGGATATTCCAGGTATCAAATGTTATCTTGATAATGATATTTGCTTAACATACACGGGAGATTTGACATGTTCAGCAGTAGCTTCGTATTAAGTCAATCGTCAATTGTGTTTATCTATTATGCAAAATGAATTAAACACTGAGGAATGTTATTATCAAGAATCCACTAATAAATGTAAGTTAAGGAACACAATTGAGATCACAGGTTGTACCTAATATACTGGGTTATATCAGTGTACATTTGTGGAGGAGAGTTGTTTGATTGTTTTAGATTCAAGTGGGATATTCTAGTCATGTAATGAATCACAAAATGACACCTATGATATCAATTTGAATTATTTCGGTTGCATATCCTTAACAGGTGATTTATATTACTTTGATTTGAATTCGCAAACTTGTTTGATCTATCACGAATCCAAATATAACAGCATTTACATTTGTCATCAATTAAATCAAAAGTCTTGTCTTGAAATTATCAATGACTTAAAATGTGTGTGGGTGAATGAAAAATGTTAGGAATACAAGTAATCTTATGAAATAGTAGATTGTGAATTTAAGAATAGGTTGGCTTGTCTAAATTCAATTAAATCCTCTTGTATTTGGATAGGTGACAATTCAGAATGTGATATTAGTGATAATGTTGGGGATCAATGTACCGATGGAACCTATTCAAAATGTGAATATAGTGAAAATTATTGCAAATCTTAATCTAAGTTATGGAATGGTGTGACATGTTTTGAGTATTCAACCGATTTACCCTTTTCACTCTTAAGATGCAACAACTTAGGGTTATCAAGGAGTCTCTGTCTTGAAAACACAGCAGAATTAACGTGTTTTTGGGATGGTTTAACCTGTTAAGAGGCCAATTTAAAAACAATCAATTGCACAGACGATGTCTCATATTACACATGCGAATAAATATTAACATATCAGTAGATTTGTATATGGGATAGTGGTACTTGTGTAAATAAGTTCAACTCTTAAGATTGTAGTGATTACATTACTTTGAATTATTGTAAATAGGCCTTGGTGCCATGTTCATTCAATTTGGGTACCAATAAGTGTGATTCATTAACTGAGGTGGACTAATCTTGTTCAGATACATTGAGTTATTCGGCATGTCAGAAGGTAATCAATTAGTACTGTTCTTGGATTAACAATACATGTCAGAAATGGTATAGAAGTAAATACTCTTGTGAGAACTTGGTGAATGAATGGGGTTGTTTAAACACATCCATGTTTTGTAAATGGAATGGCAGATGCGAGAACATAGGCAAAGACTTTCAACCAGTCTCTTGCCAAGATATTCCAACTGGAGTAAGAAATCATTATATCCTTCTTAGTTTAACAAAGTCTCTTGTTCCAAATATTCAATGCAGCCTTGTAAATATGACGATATCACTTAAAAGTGCAATGTCAAATTAACCAGTGAATATACCAACTCTATGGAGACTGATTAGAGTAACTTTGTTTAAATAAGATTAATCAAGGAATGTAACTTCTTTTCACTAAAAGAGGATTGCATTGGCAGTCGAATTGGCTATTGTTCATGGTAAAATAACTTGTGCATTGATTGTTCAACAAGTAGTCAATGTAATACTAATGCTTGCATTGATAATAGCATTAAATAATGCTTAGCAATTTCTAATGTATCATGTGCATGGAGAAATGACTAATGTGTTGATTGGTAATCAGATTAGAATGTTAGCTAAACTTAATTATCCTTAGTCACAGAGATTTGTTGTACAACTTTGAATATGGCTATTAAATATGACCAATAACTCTCATCTTGTGTACCTTTGGATCTTTCATTAGACAATTGTAACTCCAGAGGGTTATCAAAATATGTATGCATGATAATGATTTCATTAGGCCTGTCTTAAATTAACCAGTGCTGCCTGCATCTACTAAAATAATCGATGCTCTGTTTATGAACTATTGATCAAATCTAATTGTTCTGATTATAAAGATGTAACTCAATCAGTATGTCAATTGATACCTCATCTAAGTTGTAAGTACGATTCCAAAACCAATGCTTGCAAAGACATCAACGCCAGCTCAGACACTTGTGCTACTATTGGGTTGTCGTTGATTGGCTGTACAAATATTAAAACAGAAGCATGTTATTGGAATAGTACTTCAAAGAGCTGTCAAAGCTTTGTGGTTTAGAAAGGTATTAATCAATGTGACAATTCCACATAAGTGAATAGTCTAAGTTGCTCATAATTAAATTATCATAATAATGTCTGCTCTTATAATGTCGAAAATAGAACCTGTTAAGAGAGGGTCAACAAATATTTTAATTGTTCATATCCTGGATTGAATAAAATGGCATGTGTTTCTCTGGTTTTAGAGTCATGTCAATATGTGGATAACAAATGTCAAAGAGTAACTAATCTTAAGAAAAGTTGTTTGGAATTATCAGATGTTAACGAAATGGCTTGTAAGATGAACACCTTAGATAGTTGTGCCTATGATCCAATTTCTAATAATTGTTATTTTACATTGTAATCATTGCCTTGTAGTTATTATGGCTTAAATTACAATAATTGCATCCATTAAACAAATTGCAAATGGTCCTATGATGTCACTTAATGCATTTGTTCTGCTCAACAGCCTAAAACACAATGTCAATTGAGTGAAACCAATTGCAAGTCCAACTCAAATTGTGTTTATGATTACGATATCTACACTTGTAGACTAAAGAATTGTAATGATCTGACCGATTGTTCTGGATCTATTAATGGTAAGATGTGTTATAAGGATGCTTAATCATAATGTTTAAATGCTTCAACTTGTGAAGACATAGTTAACTTAAATAATCAATAGAATTGCAATGATTTTGTATTTAATTCATCTAACTGTATCTAAATTCTGAATCATTGTATAAGTGCATCAAACCTAAAGGAACTATGTCCCAATAGTGATTGTTCAAATACTGCTTGCAAATACGACAATTTTCAATGTCGTCCTTTAGAATGTGTAGATAGAAATGAAGAAGATTGCTTCAATTTCTCTAATTGCATATATTTGGATGGTAAATGTCAAGAGATCTCAGCTTGTTCAACAATAACTGATTCTTCCACTTGTGTTTAGACTACCATAAACTAATTCAAATGCTCACAGGAAATGTACGGAGTCTATGAGAACACCTATCATTGCACAAATACCTATTGTCATTTATACAATGCATCCCCAACTTTGTGTAATGGTAATGAAATAAATAATTATTCCTGCATCATGGATTAATTTTTATAATGCAGAGTTTGTGAATCAATTAAAGATGAATGTACTTGTCGAAATAGCAATGGAGCTTGCTATTATTCAAATGGAAAATGTAATTCAATATTATGTGAATAATTCTTAACAGAAACTACATGCACCGAGAGTAATAAATGTTATTGGAGCTCATAGGATAAGGCTTGTAGGAAATTTTGTAAACAGCTCATTTTGTAATAAGATTGTGAAGCATTAGATTATGAATGTCATTGGAATTCGTATCAATATAAATGCGAATAAGGTGTTGCTGTAGTACCTGATTTGAGTGTGAAAATTAATGTTCAAGATATTCAAGGAGAGTTAATTTCTTACCTTATGTTGATATTGATATTAATAATTTGATATATGGAATTTTATAATTTAATCATGTTCTTAAAAAAGATGATTCATTTTAAGATATAGATTTATTACAAAAAGGTATGGAGGTGTCCTTCTTTTTCTTTTGAGTTTTAAACTAATTTAAATATAAGTTATTATTTCAATTATGTTAATACATATGATTTGGATCATCTTTGTATGTTTCTCTAGTTTAATTTAATTTCTTAATTATAATATTTATTTTCAATTCTATTTTAGCAATAATTTAATTTAAAGTGGTAATATGATTAGATAATAGATAATTTCAAAATAAATCATGATTATAATTCTATATGTATGATTTATGATATATAATTATCTCAATTTAATATTATAGCCTTCACCTCCTCAATTCCATACTTAGCTCTACAGACAGGACAAGCTCTATTTCGATTTTTTTAATTGTCGTCAATGCAAGGTTTACAGAACATATGCAAGCATTTCATTAAGATAACTTATTTTACTCTTTTTTTACATTATTGGCAATCTACCATCATTTTTAAGGATGTTAATAGTTCATTATCAGTATCTTTGGATTCTCTATAAAATATGATAACATTATTACAATTTCATTTGTAACTTCAAATATTTTAATTTACTCTTAGATTTTTCTGCTTTTTTAATAAATTTAAGATTTATGGACTCACTCAGTTTTTCTCTTTCTTAAATAATCTTATTTTCCTCTAAAATTTTACCAACATCCCATTCCTTTTATAACAATTTTTGTTAGCTTTCCCCTTCAGACTTTTACAACATTCTCATGGTTTCTTTATAACTCATTCTTTCATTTTCAACCAGATTTAGTAATTTTTTTTATTGATCATTCTGTTATTGTAATTATTTAATAGTTTCGTCAGCCGTTTGTATTTTTTATTAAAATTACTATGTTTAAATGATGCTTCATACTTGTCTTTCTGTTTCGAATTTAATGCGTTCATCCACCTTCTCTTGCATAGCTCTGCTCAGATTCTTTTAGGTTTCATTTACAAGTTTACTTAGATTCTTATTGGTTTCATTGATCGAATTAAATGAATTTGAATTATAATCCAATTCGTCAATTAATTATTGTATTTACTGAATTTTATAATGATATTTATTTACCTTCTTTATATTGTTGCAATCATTTGTCTTTGCTTCCAATTACTGTTCCAATCCCTTCACTTTTTCATCTCTCATCTTGACATATCCAACAAATTCTCTAAATCTTTGAATGAATTCATTAGATTTAGTATTTGCATACTCTTGTTCAATTTCATACAAAAGCTATTTGTGTTTCTCATATCTGAGAGTCACTTGCTCAATCTTCTCATCCTTAGATAGTATCTTATGAACACTTATATATTATTTCAATTCGTTATTTTAATTCAATAATGCTTGTTTTTAATTTATTATTTCACCCAACTGATTATGTGCTTCTTTATTACGTTCTCTACATTGTTACAATTCAATCTTTAGATCCTCAATCATTTTGGATGAATGTTCTACTTAGGATTTCAATTCTTCAATCAAAGTATTCTGAGTCTAATCGTCATTCTATTTGACTTCTATTTTTATCATATCTTGCTGAGAAAACAAATCCCTTATTTTCTATTCACATTCCAATTGACACTATTAGATCTGTTGTTGATTTTTCTCTAATAATTCTTTATTGGCCAATTGGACCTAGATTTACAATGGAAATTACCTATATCAATTATTCCTCAATGTTGAACAGAGTTGTGGTCAAATAGTTATTCTATTATACCAATTCTGCAAATAATTGAGTTTAAAAGAATTGTTCCTCAGGCAACTTCTACTACAACTTCAATTCTTCGATCTAATGGAGTAATTGGCCCTTCTCTTCTGAAAATTCCTAAATCAATTTCTTTATATAATCTCTAATTATTTAGGTGTTTTTTACTTTTGATTCGATTGAGATTATTGATTATTTTCTTCTGGCTGTTGGATCTCTTATTATTATTATTACAATATTTATGGATGACCATTTACAAGGGAATATTTAATAGAATCAATCTAATTAGCACCACAAAGACATTCAAATTTCTCATCTTGGATATCCTCTTAGGCTACTTTTTTTTGGATGGCCTCCTCATTGTAAGCCATAATGATCCGTATTCTCCGTGAAAGTTAATTACTCAGTTTTTTGTAATGTGTTAATTCTTCCGATTAAATCAGCTCTCTCTCTGTTTATTCTGGCAACTAGAAACTAGATATATTGGGTTGTTGTATACAGATTTCATATTTTATATTTCCTTCTTTAATTGATCGATTTTAGCAGCCAACATAGTATTTTAAGTTTTCAAAATGTGTTCCCCCAACTCAGTAACTCTCTACGATTCATTCTTCTTCTTAATTTTCATATTTAAAATTTTTAATATTATTTATATACTTTTTCATATATTGGTTATAATCCAAATGTTTTGGAGGAAAATTTGTGTTTCATAAATATTACAATGTGCATCTCAAATCAATCACGAATCACTTTCACCAATCAAAAAAGCAAAATCCCCATTCTCTCCTATTCTAATTCTCGAGAGGGTTTCTTTCCATTGAAGAACACTAATACATTTTTAATATTTAAATTAAATAAACTACTAAAATAAATGAATGCCTTTGGTATTAAAAACAATAGATTCCAATAGAAGGCTGCAAATAAAAAGCTTTTATCAAAGGAAAAACTAAATAATCTTGAGATTCAACAATAAAAGCAATTTCCCTAGCAGATATCAAATGAATCCGATAGATTGCAAAATAGAAAGGAATCAATCACAGTGGTTAGTCCAACAACTCCAATATCAGGATTTCACGTACCCATTTTCTAACCAGCAAAATTTATTTATGATATTACACATAAAACATAATGAATAACGAATTTATTACATAAATTAAATTCTCATTCTGTCCAAAGTATAAGCAGAAGGTCATAAATTGCAATTTCATTCACTTATATCATTCTAATCTATTCTATTTATAAACTTAATTTAACTTCATACATTAGCTCTAAGCTAAGAAAGCCGAAATGAACATATCAAATTAGATATAATAACAATACAAGTCATTATTTATTGTAAAATATCTCCCCTCTCTTATCAAATAAATTTTTAACAAATTTCTATATAGTAAACTTTGAAAATTCATTAAAATAACTTCCATTTTTGGAAAACAAAAAAATAATTTGATAAGTAATAACTGTAAAATAGATTAGTAAACTGCAAAACACAGATTAATTTTTCAATTTAAATAATATATGACTTGTAATATGTTTCTATAATCAAATAAGATTATTTTAGATATTTACTATAATTATATTATTAGAAAAAATATGAATTCAATACAACTCTTGAAATAAAATAGAAGTTATTTATGATATGATTAAAGTTAACACCATAAAATAGCTTAAACTTGAATTACATTAACTGGTTATGATTTAATAGATAAATAAAAGTATCTATTAATTTAAAATGTATAAGGTGCTGAACATTTCTCAAAAATTTTTGATTGGAAACATCATCAAATTTAAAATTTTATAAAAATTGTTACTTTTATACTGTTCATATTATTAGATATTTCTTAATTCGCTTAATTTAGATGTTCTTGTCCTTTCAAAAATTGACAACATAAAATAGATATATAAAATTATTTCACAAAGAAAGTAGAAATACCAAATACTGGGATAGATTATTTCTCCTAACATATCAAATCAATCTTATTTTATGTATGAAAATAGCTTAAACATATAACTTGTTTGAATTTGGGGTGTTTTAAAATAAACTTTGTCTGATGGGTTAGTTCTTTTTTTTAAATAGACAAACTTCAATTGTTTTAATTAAAGAAATTTAATGTTTGGCAAAACAATAAAAATTTAAGGATCTGTTCTTTTAAAAGGAAAGGATAAAGATAACTTTGAGACTACACTTAGGAAATAATTCGATGCTCTAACAGTCAAAAAGATCTTTGAGGATTCTGAATAATGTATGTAGGAGAAACTAGTTGGATCAAAGATGATTATTTATCATACAGATGAATATCCTGCCTTTGTTGATGGCACAGGAAAGGAGGATTATGTTCCATCATGTAAATATTTATCTAGATGCTTAATTAGTGTTTGTTGTTGCTGAGTATCCTAGATTAGTTGGTACTTTGATATTAAAAGATGGAATTGATGAAGCAGCAGTACTCAAAGCAGGAAAAGTGCTATGGACTTAAATAAGTAATTAAGATAAATTGGGAGAATTCAAGAAGGATGCTATTAAGAAGTTGGTAAATCATTAGAAGAAGTAATTACAATAGAATATCTAGATTATTGGCAATTATAGCCATTGGTTGCGATTCTATAGATTTAAAGAAAGAATAGGAGAAGGGAATAGCAGGATATATTTTGCATAAACAAGGGGATAAATTATGGGAGCATGGTCCAAATGAATTAGGCTAGCCAATTGAACCAGAAAACTTTGATGAAGTCTAAGAAACGAAAACATAAAACTATGAGGAATATTCAGATGATGATATTGATTTGAATATGATTGCACCTGGAGCTAAGAAACCAGCAGCAAAAAAAGAATAGAAAAAAGCAGGCAAAGCAAAACCAGTTTAATAATAACAATAACAGTAATAGTAATAATAAGGTAAATAACAATTCTCAGATGATAGTGATGATGACAATAAACACAAAAAAGGGGCTTAAAATAAGTAATAATAATAGAAACAATAACAATAATAATAATAGGTTGGAGGTGTTCCAACAAAAGTAATGGATGAATACATAAAGGAATCATTTTTAAATGCTTGTAAAATTGGAATTAATGATAAATAATTACCTTTAGAAGGTTAAGTATTCTATGAAAAGTATATGCTTGCATTTAAGAAACCAGGAATTGAATTAGATCTAAAAAATTCATCATATCAAAAGATTGGAAAGTAAATGCTCATTAATATTTGATAGATTTTTGTAGACGATGTAAAAGGATGGTTTGATTGAGTACAAGGAAGTTAAAAAGGGAGGATAACCTTCAATAACTAAAATTGATAGATAACATGAATAAATTACCGATTGGGAACCAACCGTATTGAAGGCTGCTAAGAAAGGTGATGAAGAGAAGGAAGAGAAGAATCAATTTGCTTAATATAAATAGAATATTGAAGTCACTGATCTCTTTTTACCAGTTGGTCCTTTGGTGAAACTATTCGCTAAGGAGGGGGAAGACAATTAAAAGGTTGAACCATTAACAAGAGAATAATATATATCATAATTGAATTAATACATAAAGAAGAATTTGAAATAGGAGAAAAAGATGATAGTATTGACAGAAGATTTGGTTAATGAACTAGGAATAAAAGAACATTAATCTGAAAGTGAAGATGAATAACAAGAAGAATAAGATAAGGAAAAAGAGAAAGAAAAAGAAAAAGAGAAGGAATAGAAAAAAAAATAACCTCAAAATTAGATTACTTTAGAAAGATTATACAAGAGAATCGAGGAACTTATGTAGAAGAGTTACAGAATTAAAAATTTGAGATTAAACTAAAGTGAAGTTAAACAAGGTGAATTCAAGGGGTTGCAATTGATAGCTGAGAAATAACATAATCAATAAATAAATAGAGTTGTAGGTTTGGAATATTTCGGATTTGATCATTAAGGAAAGATCGAAGATATTTACAGTTTTGCATATGTAGTTAAGCAAATGCAGGAAACATTCCATTGTGGTATTAGCATTCATGATGGAGCGGGTAAAAATGCAGGAAAAGTACAATTTATATAATAATAAAAGGAAATCTTGTTACAGAAAAATGTATTTGACTAATTGCCTGATTATTGCGCCAACATCTTGAAGATAGATAGTAAGTATATCCATGAGTAGAATAAGTTGGGAACAAACAAGAAAAAGTAAGAAGGAATGACCAGGTAGTGAAGTCATTATTTTATTTAAGTGAAGTCATCATAATATAATATAAATTTAAATATTAGCTCATCAATTATTATAAACTTATTCCATGCAATACAAAATACTATTAGTGTTATTGGCAACTGCCAGTTGTTTCAATTACCTTCCAGAAGTAGAAATAGATTTGAGTGCTCCTCCTAGACAAAGATGGAAGGAGTCAGTCAGAACAGTATTGACGTTATATGGATATGAAAATTCATTTGGACCAGTGTTCCAGTTTCACAATGAAAATACCTTCAATGTTTTGGCTCCTGAAGATTATACAACAATAGCAAAAGCAATAAGAAGGAATTTCCCAGAATATTCACTAGAATTAGAAGGAATTGTTGAAGAATTCAATAGACCAGAAGTTACATTTGAATATCTGGCTGCTTGGGCATACTTCCATGAAATCGGTCACATAACAAGCGGTACTACTGAATGCACTGGAGTGTTGTTATCATTTGGAGATCAAATAATTCATGGCAGAAATATGGATCAATATCCAGGTTAAGCAAGAAATATCGTGTTACATTTGACAATTAAGAAAGATGGAAAATATATAGGAGAATCAGTTGATTGGTATTGGTTCAAAGTTGGATTTGTTACATTGTTGAAATATAATGTTGCATCCCTTGAAGAGAATTGGAGATTTGGTGATCCCTTAAGCAAAGATCAGCTCTTGACTTTCATTTAACAAGGAGTACCTTCATTACCATGGGCATATAGAGAAGTTTTAGTGAATAATAAACTCAATACCTTTGATTAGGTTGTATCATACCTTGAATAAAACAGAGTAGCATGCGCTCTTTACAATGTCATCGGAGGAACTGAAAAAGATTAAGGAGTGATTATTTCAAGAGATCCATTCGAAACTTATCCAACAATATCATTAAGTAGTATACCTTAAGGTTAGAACGGATACAAGTACTTGGTTTAGACAAATTATGATCATTGGTTACCAGATCCTTAAGATGATCAAAGAAGAACCATTGCAGAAAATTTGTTAGCAAATATGTAAAGTAATCTATTTAATGAATTTGGTGTCTACTCTGTTATGGACACTTATCCTATACACAATGAAGGAACTTTCTATACAGTGATCATGAATGCCAAATACAATAGATTAATAGCATTTGGATAACCAAGTATCACATTAACTGATGAATGAGATAATAATATAAATGTGATGAAGTCATCATCGATAATAATATAAAATTACTTATATTTAAAATGTTATTTATAATAATAATATGAAGCTTGCAGTAATCCTGTTGATATTAGCTACAACCTACGCTTACACAATAGTTCCAACACTAGATATAGACCTAGATGGCCCAGCAAAATAGAGATTCTAGCCAGCTGTTTAATTAATCTTAAACACTTATGGATATGATGCTTCTTTTGGTGCTTTCTTTTCTTATCACAATGAAACTACCTTCAAACATTTAACATCTAAGGACTATGCTTTATTAGCTACTTCCGTAAGAACTCATTGGCCCCAATATGCTCAAGAACTTGAAGGAATTGTGGAAGCTTTCAATAGATCTGATGTCACATTTGAATATATGTCTGCTTGGGCTTATTTCCATGAAATCGGTCACTCCTTATCAGTCAATATTAAAGAATGCACTGCCATATTATTATAGACTAAAGATGGTATTATTCATGGAAGAAACATGGACCAGTCTCCAGATGCCGGTAGATTACTTGTTGTTCATTTCAAATTTATTAAAAATGGTCAATATATTGGTGAAGCTGTTGATTAATATTGGTTTAAGACAGGTTTTGTTACCATGTTCAAATATGGAGTTGTTTCCTTGTAAGAAAACTGGAGATATGGACACTATTTGCCATTATTTATGTTATTGAAGAAAATCTCAGCAGGAACAACATCATTAGGATGGACATTTAGACATGTAAATATTTTTAAAATATATTTAGATCCTTGATTCTGACATTAATAATTTTGATGATGCCGTTACTTATTTAGAAAATGTGATTGTCGCATGCTCACAATTCAATATTGTTGCAGGTACTGGATTCAATTAAGGCGCCATCATTTCTAGAGATCCAATCTCAACTTATCCAACATTGTTTTTCAATAACACTGGATTAGGAAACGATCAATTCTAATATATGGTTTAGACTAACTATGACCATTGGCACAAAGATCCTAAAGGTGATTAAAGAAGAACAATTGCAGAAAATTTATTGGCTAATTTAACTAGCACTATGCAAAATGAATTGGGAGTTTATAGTGTTATAAACACTTATCCAGTTCATAATGAAGGTACCTTTTACACAGCAATTATGAATGTTGCTACAGGCAGATTCAATTACTTTGGATAAGAAGGAATTACTCCATTTAATGATCTAGAGTGATTCTTTATAAAATCATAATAAAATCAATAATCATCATTCTGGAGCTATCTATTTTTTGTTTATTATTTTCCTGGCTTATTTCCTAAATTTCAATATATCTTTATAGGCATTCATTTAAGTAGCAAAAGACACAGGTTTAACTTCCAATATTGTTGGATCTTTATTCTTATATTTCTTGATAAATTCAGCTGGATAGAGAAAATATTTAATATAAAGAGTCATATTGCTTAAAAATTTAGGATGATACTTAGTTGATATTTATAAATTTGCTAAATTATTATGAGGTTAATAGAATTTAAAATCTTTCTTGTTTTCGAAATTTTCTACTTCTTAAAAATTATTGTTTAATTTATTATTAAGTTCTAAAACTAATAAATCTAATTTAATTTAATCCTTCAAAGTTAAGGCATTGCTTTTTCTTTATATTCTTTATTAAATTAAGTTAAGATTCTATTTTTGAACTACCATGGTCTGAAACTTTGGTTGTATTCGTGGTTTATCAATTTCTTTGGAAACTTTTAATTATTTTAGTCTTTTTATAAAAGAAAAAGCTTATTAAAATTTCACTTTAACCTTTTTAGCTTTCTCCTCTTATTCATGATTATCAATAGTATTATTGTTATTGTTATTGCTATTATTATTGTCATTTAATTTTTTTAATGCTGATTTCATAAAGTTCTATTTCATAGGACTAATTGCTGATTTTAAAGGATCAGTTTGCTAATTTGTTACTTAAAGTGCAGTTTCCTTATTAATTTCTGAATCTTAAGATTATGCCTTTTCGTTAGAATTTAATGTTTTTGTATTAGGTGAATTAGACAAACTAGTAATGGATAACTTAGGTTATTATTGTTGCTCAATCAACTACGAAGAAGATTTTCTGGGAATCATAGGAGAAATACTAGATTTTCTTGCTTACAGTTTTTTCATTTGATTCATTTCTAATAATCTGGTTGTTCTTGTTTATCGAGGAACCTTTGAAGAGGATAGCAGTGATGGTCTCTATAAATCTTAAACAATCTCATCCTTTTCTTCATCAGAGCTAGATGAATGTTAAGGAGATCCTTAAGCACCACTATTGAAATTTGGGCTAGTTGCATTATTTTCGATATCTAAATCATAGAGTTGAGTTTCTTGCCAGAAATCATCCTAGATGTATTCAGCTGTTTCTTTCAGCAATTTGCAATCCAACAAAGCATTATTATATATGAAATGATTTTCATTTTTATTGGCATGTTTTCGAACTGTCCATTCTCGAACTTATTCCTTAACAAAGTTATAAGATTTAATAATTCTCTCTTTATCTGGACAAAAGTGAAGTAAGGGGCAATCTTTCGAATGATGCTCTCTTGACTAACAAACATAACATGATATATCTAAATTTTTTAGGGAAAGCTTGGAGAAATTATATAATAGATTGTCTCTAATTTAACAAAACTTTTCTCTATCTTCTTGAAAATCTTTCAGGATCTTTAAGAACGCTAACCTAGGTAATATTAGTAATTTAGTGAAGCCAACGCTCTTATAAACTTCTTTTTACTCTTACCCAGTAATAAATTCATATAATCCAAAGATACATCCAGGAGTTAATTTATGGAATGTTGTACCAGGAGAAAATATTTGATCAGACAACTGGACTTCAACTTCACCTGATTCGATAAATGTAAGATAATTATTCTAATAGGAATCAGGTTCTAAGGAATAATCGATTATATTTTCTGGTTGGATGGAAACAGTTCTAATCTTTTTCACTAGAGCCTTTTTGAATTCATGAGAAAAGTTTTTCTTAAAAAGGGAGCAGTTATTGAGAACAACTGAATTGGCTTCAACCATTAATTCTTCTCTTAATTATTCCGACAATTAATCAATAATTGCTTATTCTTCATTTGATTATTGAGTATTTTCCATTTCCCAATAATAATTTAAGTATTCTCTGATTTAAAATTGTAATTAAAAACTGATTTTCTTTTTAGTCATATAAGTGTTAATAATTCGTAATTTCTAGAGTTTCTACTCACTATATTTAGAGATCTCATCAATAATGGCTCCCACAGTATTAACACTATAAGGCAACTGAATACTAAATATCATTATAAAGATAATGCAAATAATATATTCTAGATTGGCTAAAATTAGATGAATTATTACATTAAGGAGTTAAATCACCATATCCAACAGTAAACATAGTAACAGTGCAAAAGTAAAAGGATCTTAAATATCTTTCGGCCCAATTATTATCTTCTAAATGATATTTGTCTATCCAACTTGATCCTAGATATTATAGACCGTAATTGCCTACCTAATTATATATATAATATCATACTCCATACCAAATGCAAGTTGCAACATGTAAAATGAAAATTAAAAATATAATCAATTTTACTAACTCTAAAATTGAAGCAGTAACCTTTGTCAAATTTAATACTTCCTCACTCAATCTTATTAGTTTCGTAATGTTTTAGTACTAACCAACAAATGTTAATAAACCAACTAAAATATATTGCTTTTCATTTCGATATTCATCCCAATCTAAAAACATTAACACAAATAAGTATATGACCGATATGGCGTCACAACCATATGCCTTACTTATGACATGATTAAAGATTTTAGATCTTTCATTAACAATAAGTCCGAATTAATAATAAGCAGTGTTCAAATTGAGAAGAATATCCAGCATCAACAGTACTGTCATAATGACTGTTAGGATGAACAATTGATTCGAGTATAAAAATTCTTACTCAAAAGATATATCCATAGGAATCAAGATGATGAAATATATTCGAGAGAATGACAGACAACTGTCCCATAAAATCTTTTTCCTCTCTTCAGGCTGAAATATTCTGATATTTTAATCCCAATATTCAATTTTTTATTTAATTGTTTAACCTATTCTATTTATCATTTTTTCAACATTCTAACTAATTGAGGGCACCTTTGGCAGATTCATATTTTTAATCATACCCAAAGGTCTGAAATTAAATTATCTCTGACCAAATATTTTTGGATCATAACTAGAAGCGGAGTCGTTTAGAATATCTAAATGATGCTTCTGCAATCTACTAAAAAGATGCATGGAACGCATAAACCTATTAAAGAATCTTCTTATCTATAGATATCTCATCATGTCTTCCCCCACTGTTGATTATGAATTTCTTAATTTTGAAAAATTAGTTTAAAACGATGTTTGAGTACCTCCATTTGGATTAGCTTTAGCAATCAATATTTCGTTGGTTTTGCAGCCTTCAAAACTTGGTGACATTATTGGACTCATATTAAAACTAATTTGTTTGTCTTTAGAATTAGGTGGAGGCATTGCATCCTCATATTGTCTTTTTAATTCGGGCACTGGAAAGCCATGCTCTGATAAAGACTTTTGACTCAGGAAATCGACATATTCATCTTTTGGAAAATCATTTATGATGAAGTTATTAACTCCTAATTCTGTTTCTAAAGTTAGATGCATAAAGAAAATTAAATTGAAAGCAATTAATTAATATTTTATTTACTAAATTAAATACTTAGTATTTTTATTACACTTATACTGATAAACCTAACACATCTGAATAAGGAAATATCTAAAAAATTGATTCAATTAAATATTTTTACATTTAAATCAAAAATTGCATTCTTTTTCTCCATTATCGCTTAAGTATACCATTATTTAAACTCTTATTATTATCCTATCTGACTGATTTTTAATAATTAGTAATTTTTTAAGTCTGCCAAATCTCTGTTAATCTCTTTTTCAAATTTTTATGATAAATTTCCCTCTATTTATTTCAAGGCTTCATTGAAATATTGTTCAAAAATGCAATTGGTATGATTTATAATCAAGAACCAGAGAAATTATGTCTAATTTTATCTCAAATCCTGATTAGGATATCTGTGAAAATAATTGTAACTTTATAAGTAATATTTATCAAATTTTGCTAAGTTTTGAGGTAATATTTTTGAATTCGCTCCTAATTCTTCTTGGATAAACTATAATAAATTATAATTAGTTTAATAAACTTTATAAATAATTATGTTTCTGAAATATATTAAGGAATAATAATTCTCAATTTTATCAAATTCCATCACACCAAAACTATACCTAGTATGAATTTCATAATACATTGGAATCCAAAATTTATAAATGCTTCTCAAATAATTGAGTATTTTTCATTTTTGTTTTACTGGATATTTTTTCTAGGATTATAAAAGTCTTGATATTTTTGAATTAAGCAATATATATTTAGATAATAAAGAATATCCTATTATTAACTTGTTAGACAGTAATTTAAATTTATAAGTAGGTCCTCTAATAATACTTTTATTATCATATCCAAAAATTCCTAAAAATTTTATTAATTATAAAATCAATTCAAGATCGGATAGTATAAATTAATAATAAAAAATTATAGGATAAACTAAATATATTCTTATCGGCAAATTCTAAATTATTGATGGTCATAGGTAAGAAATTCAAAGTATAAGAATTTTTTTATGAATGAAATGAAATCTTATGTTCCTGTTTAGAATATCAACAAATTAAAGAAGAGTTAAGTAAGAGAATTAATTTATAATTATATTGAATGATTATTTTTATAATATAAAAAACTGATTTTTATTGGAAAATCAATAATTTTATTTTGGTAAAGACTTTTTAACATTTCACTATCAATAATTCTGTCAAATCAATTCATAATAAGAGAGATTAAGCTTATAATATGAGGATTAGAAAATAAAATTAATATATGTTTGCTCTCGAATGAAAAGTTAAAATAATTGTACAATGTTATTATATGGTGTTGTATGAGAATAAAAAATTGAATTCAATAAGTGTTGAAATTTATAATCTATTTAATGATAATATTACTTATACTAAAGATTTTTAACAGAAATTATAAATCTGTGGCATGAGTCTATATATTTTTTTAAGAGTATGTTTCGAGTAATAATATTCTTATGTTAATAATGAGATTAATATATTTTATTAGTTGTTAACAAATAATTTAAAAATAAATATAAAAATGATTTAGCTCATTCTTTGTTTGTTCTGCGCAGCTCTAGGGCTATTACAATCGTAGAGTTATAATTAATATTGGAATAATTGTTGAAATTATAATAAAAATATTAAATCTCTTATGTCATTCAACCCCAATATGAGTGAAATAAGATTAACTAATTAATCTCCAAATAGAAACTTTAATCCTATGAATTCCTCTATGCAATTCATACCAGATCTTAATCTTGACAACCAACCTGATGACTAAATTTCTCCTAGAAAGGAAATAATTAAGAAAGGAATTTTGAAGACTTTTTATTATTAGGTATTATGATATATAGATGTAGGATGTGAAAAGAAGAAAGTTGATTGGCTGTAATATATATGTGAACGAAATGAATGAATAGTAATTATAATTATCTAAAAGAGGAAGTAAATTTTATTACAATAACTAAAGTGACTTGCAGGATATGCATGAATGAGGAAGAAACCTCAAGATTTATTATGCCTTGCGCATGTAAAGGAAGTCTGTAATATATACATGAAGAGTGTTTAAAACTTTGGATCCTTTAGAAAAATGGCATAGAAGATGTATTTAAAGACAGAGTACGTATTAAAAATAACGAATTAGATTAAATGTGAATTATGTTCACAAAAATTTCGTATGCGTATGCAATTACACAATCACTTTGAGAAATCTCGATTTTGGGAAGTACCAAAACACTAAAAGATATGTTGGCTTATTTAACTTTTCTTTATTTTTGCTATAATTAGTTCTATTGCTGGTACAAAATTTATACTATATAGTATTATTTACAAAATTTGGGTTATCTAACATAGGAGTAGATGCTGTCATGACTTTGTTGATAGTGCTATGTTTAATTTTAATAGTATATCTTGCTGCAAGTTTTATTGCTTTTCATTAAGTAGAAATGATTGAGAATTGGGCAATAAGTAATTATCGACCAAGAAGAGATACGAAATAGGGTAGCTTTTTTTAATTATAATCTTAAATGGGATAAAGTGTAACCGGTAGTCCTATAGTTCGGAAAAAGACAGCATCGGTTCATCCAAATGGACTAAATAACTTATAAGTTATCTAAGTCAACTAACTCATGACAAGTACAAATATCTCTGAATAATGAATTATTTATATTATTTAATTGCACAATACTTTTGAATTTTTGATTAATGGCTGATGATAGGAACGATGCAACTTCTTAGAATAATAATTTCATCTTTTTAAATACTTCTGAGTAGGGAATTAATGAAAATGTTCAAAGTTAGAAATTCAGAAAAAAAAAATTAAAGACTATTTATTCAAAAGTAAAATATTGGATTAGTCTAGAGGATTTGATAAGGAAGAAAATAGTTGGTTGTAGAATATATACAAATGAGTTAAATGGACAATTTCCATACGAAAAAAGTATGGATTTAATTAATTAGATAAAATTTGCAGAATATGCATATAAGATGATTAATCTTCACAATTCATTTCACCATGTAAATGTAAAGGTTCAACAGAGTTTGTCCATGAAGAATGCTTAAAAATGTGGGTTTTATAATAATTCGGTGTGAATAAGATATTTAATCGAGAAGTAGTAGTTTTATAAATATATTTTTAGTTATACTGCGAAATTTGTAAATATAAATTAGAATATAGAGTAAATTTTGTTAATCGATTTGATATGTTTCAAATCAGAAATATCAAATTGTCAACAAAACTTTGCTGGATCATTCAGGTAATCATTATGGCATTATGCATTTATGCATAAATTTCAATCGTCCAAAGATTTGGAATCAATTCTTTGTCAACAATCTCAATATTTATAGCAATCTGTTTGGTAATCCTTGTGATAATTATACAATTTTGCTTTAGTGTTTTATCAGCTGTTAAAATAGAAATGGTGGAGAAGTGGGAATTTTATAATTATAAGCCTTCTTGTAGAATTTTGAATGGCCAACTTGAAATGCCTGGCAATTTTTTAAAGGTCAATTTGATTCACTGTCTTTGAGTATAGATTCTTCTAATATTGTGCTCAAAATATATAATATTAAATAAATTATTAATTTATGTCGAAATAGTAATGGACACTATTGACTACAGACACTTAAAAACTATAATTATTTGGTATGCAAGTTAAAGTCACAACCAATTATGGAGATGTATTTCAAGGACTAATATATTATTGTGATGAATCAATCATTATTTTAAGTATGACTGAAATAGGAATATAATAGAAAATGAAGAGGACTTCTTTTTAATCAATCAACAATCGATATAAGATTTGCAAACTATTGATATTCAAGATCCTAAAGTATACGTTCCAATAAGCGTAGTAAACGTTATCAAATTTATTGGCAATCGATTTGGCAGCTATGGCATAAGAGATGATAAAAAAGGAGATGAAGGAACCTCATCAGCAATTATTTGATCATCTATAAAAATTATATAGAGATGTTGATTGGAAAGATTAGGAGATCATCATACCATCTATTTCGATTAGAATTTCACCGCCTTATAAATCAGGTAACATAATTTGTGATTTTACTCATAGATAATATCTCAGGGGAAAATAAATTGGGAGTTGAAAGACTAAGGAAAATTGTAAAGTATATAATAATGAACTTTTTATGTAGGTTGATAAATATGCCAAAAATTTTTGAATATAGTTAAACATTATATAGATAAATATAATATTTTTACATTGCAATTTTGCAATATTTAATTTTATGAATAATCGAGAAGAGGAGAAACAGACCCAATAAATAGACGATACGTAAATATTTAATTTAAGTAAGAGCAAATAATAACGATGAGGAATAGAGAAAATAATATTTATAAGATTTGTAAAAACGAGTAAAAGAATCTAGAAAACAACCTGATTGCTTTGAATGCTGTTTTGCATATTGGTTATTTATCTTATTAGGATTTGTGTTTAGACAACTCTTCTAAAAAAAAATAGATGAAACACCTGATGGTTGTGATTTCATTGGATTAATTATATCAATACTTTTGATTGTGTTTTCATTCTCTGCTTTTTGCAGATGCATTGATGGCTTTTGCATTTTAATACCTTGCAAAAATACTAGTTGCTTTCATTTATCTTTAAGATTCCATGATCTCAACAACCTTATCAATTTTTAGACATGCAAATGGGGTTTAATTGTATTGACCATCATATGGCTACTCAATTATAGCTGCATTGTATTTTGGCCAATGTTTATCTTCCTGTTGATAACTTGGATATTGGTATTAGTTTGGAAGGCAATGGAAAATGAATGATAGATTTATTGAATAATAATTTTAAAACCAAAAAGAAGCAAAAACGATTTTTAATAATAATATAAATTATGATTAAGGCAATTCTCATCTGTGTCTTATTATTATCAGTAACTGCAGGACATGTAAGAAAAAGTCACAAAGCAGTCCATAATAAATAAGCAAGGACCTTTAATAGTGCATTCTTTGAATTTGAAAATTTGGGAGATAAAGATTACCATTTGAGTGCAAAAGAATCATGTAATTACTTTATTCTCTATTCTTGTTAGAACATTGGGCACAAATTACAACAGACGTAGAAACTTAAACCAAAAAGCACACATCATTCACAGAAACTCATGCTGAATATGTTCCAGGAGTTGTTGGAGAAGTACTCGATCTTTCAAACAACGCTGGTGTTATTTCCTACACGGCAACCGATATCAATGGAAATATTCTTGAATCTGAAACAGGAAGTGATTTGGCTAGTAAATTGAATGCTGCCTATCTTGAAATGACTTCAAAAATTTAGGATTCAACAGCAGAATCTCTTTGAGATTTATAATATAAACATAAACAAATATCATAATTAAAATCTTTAGAATTTAGAGCTCTTTCTTAAAAATTATCGATTTGTAAGAGTCCCAATAAAAATACAGTTTAATTTTATCCATCCATTTTCACTGTTATGTGCAGTACACAAAAGCGTATCATAGCAAAAGAAATTATTATGCTAAAAATAAATAAACCTGTTATTAAAGTGATCAATTAAATTTTTTGATTCAAAGAATTAAATGAACAAACAGAAATTATTTTTGCCTCATCTCTTTGTCCACTTAAAGAAATAAGGGTACTTGCATTCTATTTTGATCAAGAAGACAAAAAAGTCAGAGTTATTTTATATCACTTAATTAATTTTGGGAAAGTGATTGTTTTTGAAACAATAGTTTTTAAATATTAAATATTATTT
Organism: Paramecium octaurelia; assembly: GCA_905182995.1. NCBI lineage: Eukaryota > Ciliophora > Oligohymenophorea > Peniculida > Parameciidae > Paramecium > Paramecium octaurelia. The sequence goes on from CAJJDP010000001.1 coordinate 728,411, forward strand.
AAGTATAGCAAAAAATATTGAGTTCTTGCATGACTTTGTTATGATCGAAGTTAGAGAGATTTAAAAAACAAGAGTTCTAAGGAGGCTATTTTCATTTGTTGAAATAAGATCATTTCATTAATTTACTAGGCTGAAAAAAAATCCTAAAAATATGAAATTCCAACGCTATTTTGAGTGAAAACTATGATCTCATTGAAATTTGAACAAGATCGGATTACTGATTGAAATATTAAAACTTAAAAATTCAAACGGGATTATATAGCAATGAAAAGGGAATGACTATTCATTATTTTAACAGAAAATTATAAATGTTTATAAATTATAATCCTAATGATGAGAGGAAAAAACGAATTTTCTAGTTATTTTAAGGATTATGAGATTACAATATTCATTATTATTTTTATTTCATGAATAATAAAACGCTGCTTATAGTGTTATTACTAGCTTGCACGTTAGGAGGTATCAGTTAATCGATAATTTAGCTTAATAATTCATTTAATTGGGTAGCAATTTAAAATTGCATAGTTTAAGTGAATTGCATCAATTGGAGACTAATTCACTAGAATGTAGTCCAACATTGGGAGAAGTAAGCAATTCAATGGATACATGGTCAGAAATCTTAGAAAATCAAGACTAACTCAATGCAGATTAGCATAATCTTTAATAATTAAAGGTGGCTTTGCAAGATTTTCGAGGAGACGGTTACGATGATGTAGAACCAGGTAATAAATTAATTTTAAATTTATAGTATTGTTGCAATTCAGAAATTCATTTTCAGATATTTTGAGTTAAATAAGTGCACACCATTTATAAATAACGCCTTATCAAAGATGGAGAAAGGATAGTGCTATGGAATTACAAGGAGTAGTAAGTTTATTAGATACTGCTGAGAATGATAAAGAATTACAATTTTGCTGCGATAGAATAGAATAATTAATTAATAGATTGATGCAAGAGAGAGAATAAGTGAGGAAGCAATGTTAAAGGGGACCACAGGTAAGATTAATTTAAATAAAATTAGATTACAATCAATATTATTAATTCAAAAGCTGATGAAGTGAGAGAAGTTACAAAAGAATGTTCTGATGGTTAAGGAACTACTATCAGAATTAAACCAAAAGAAGATGATAAACAAGTAGTAATCACAGGAAAACCTGATGGTTAATAATAAGGAAAGGACGAAACTAAAAAACCTGTCTAACCTATCTAACCAACATAACCAGTCCGACCAGTTCCAGCTGATAGGGTTCCAGAAGGAGATGATTAATAGGAATAAAGTGTTTCTGAACCAAGTAGTACAACAGATGAAGAGGATGATGAGGATTCCACAAATAAAAAGAAACCAGCTGACTTTACCAATCCAGATCCTGTGGTATAGAAGGAAAGAGAAAGCCAAGAACCATTGACTGAATATGGTTATGGATATTGGGCTAAATTTTTATTGGCTTATCCTAAATTCTTACCTAATGGAAAGGATGCTCCTTGGTATTTTGTCTCCAGATTGAGTGCAAATAAGAAAGATGATAATATCAATATGGGAGATAGATTGTTGGCTGTTTGGTTGGGTAAAGGATATTATCATTTCACAACTTGTGATTAACCAAAGAATCAACCAAATGTTGCTCAAAATGTTAATTATCCTGAAGATTTTGATGGTGTTTGGACTTATATTTACTATTCATACAGTGTTGAAAAAAAGAAGGCTGTTGCTTTTATCAAATTTGGAAATGATGATCTCAAAAAGGTTACTCATGAAGTATTGAACCCATAAACTAAATGGGTTAGATTCACTATTGGAGGTAAAGATCAAAATAGATATCCTGGTTTCAATGGTTTGATCTAATAAATCTATTTCAGTACTAAACCAGGTGTTTTCCTTGATTCTGAAGACGATGTTATTGGTAAATTGTAAGCGTAAAAGAAACAACCTAAGGATTTCTTACCTGAATTAATTACTTATAAAGTGGTCTCAAATCCTTAATAAAGAGATCCAGATACCAAAGAAATTCTTTCTATTGTTGGAACAACAAAGAACCCAAAATTCCCACATGAATATGCTTTCAGTGGTTGGTTCAAATGGGAAGCACCAAAATAACAATAGGATTGGCATAACATTTTCAGAGTTCAAGTACAACAACCATCAACTGATAAATTTTTGGGAGATAGAACATTGTCTGCCTGGGTAGGAAAATAAGATGGAGGTATCATTCATTTACCAACCTATACATTTTCTAATTTGGAAGGTGGTGGAAACCCAAATGTCATTAGGAATATCCCACACTAAAATAGACACACTGAATGGTTCTTTGTTTATTTTGGATATTCAAGACCTTAGAAGAAGGCAGTTGCTACAATTCAATGGAAGTAATCAACTGAAAAATAAGAGTATGAAAACATCAGACACTTCCAAGTTCCTAAGTTCTACATCTATGTAGGAAGAGACAAATAATTCCCAGGATTCAATGGTAAAGTTGCATTAGTAGCTTTCAATGTTGGAGAAGGATCATTCAAACCAAACAATGACTTTACAGGAAAAGGTGATCCATTTAGCTTTGTGTCTGGTAAAAAGAAATTGATTGGAGTTCAACCAGAAATCGATACTGAAGAAGATCCTGAAAAATAAAAGAAACCATATAAAGCAGTTGATGATGTAGACACTGATGGTTTGACTAGACCAAGTTCAAGCGAAGAAAATAAACCAGTAATTGAAGAAAATTAAGAAGATGAAAATGAATTAGTTGAATATGGTTATGGATTTTGGATGAGATTCTTAACTGCTTACCCTGATAGATTATTGAATGGAAAGAATGCCCCATGGTACTTTGTTTCTCGACTCACTTCAAATATGAATTACAAAAATATTGATATGGGTGACAGATTGCTAGCCATTTGGTAAGGTTAAGGATATTACCATTTCACTACTTGTGATTAACCAAAGAACCAAGCCAACGTAATTCAAAATATCAATTATCCTAATGATATTGAAGGTTTATGGACATACGTTTACTATTCATATAGTTCTGAAGCTAAGAAAGCTATTGCCTTCATCAAATATGCTGATCAAGAACCAAGAACAATCTTACACTCAGTTCAACATCCAGCTGTGAAGAAAGTCAAATTCATTTTGGGTGGTATGGATAACAAATAATACCCTGGATTCAATGGTTAATTCAGTTAGGTCACATTCTCAGCAAGACCAGGAGTATTCTTAGATACAATTGAAGACTTCTCAGATTAATTGAAGAGAACAATCATACCAAAATAAGATTTGGATTAATTCTACAATCATGAATTAGTTTCTGATATCATTTCTAGAAAACCAAATGACCTTCCAGATTATGATGAAATTGGGGGTGGACAAGAAATGTTCCCACATGAATATGCCATTTCAGGATGGTTCAAATGGGAATAAACTTAATAATAAGTTTGGCACAATGTCTTCAGAGTACAAATCAAGAAGCCATCCACTGACAGATTCTTAGGAGATAGAACATTATCTTGTTGGATTGGTACTGCCTAAGGTGGAATCTTACACTTCCCAACATACACATACACTAATATGAATGGAGCAGGTAATCCAAATATGGTCAGCAATATCCAACATAAGAATAGAATTTTTGATTGGTTCTTTGTTTACTTTGGATATTCAAAAAATTAATAAAAGGCATTTGTTGGAGTTAGATTTGCATCAGGGCTTGAAACCTTAGAATATAACAATGTCAATCATTATTATGCACCTAAATTCTACACATTTGCTGGTAAAGACATGCACTTCCCAGGATTGAATGGTAAATTGGCATATGTGAACTTCAATCTAGGAGATGGAACATTCAGAAAGTCTCCAGATTTCAAACATCCAGATGATATCTTCGGATTACAAAAAGGTGAAATCAACATCCTCAAAAAACCAGATTAAAAGAAAGTACAACCAGAAGTTGACAAAGAAACTGGAGAAACCTAAATTCCAAATGCAGTATCCGATAATACACCAAAAGTCACTAAGGAATTCAAATCAGAATAACCACTTGCTGAATATGGTTATGGATTTTGGATGAGATTCTTAACTGCTTATCCAGTCAAGTTGCCAAATGGAAAGAATGCACCTTGGTATTTCATTTCAAGATTAGCCAACAGACCTAATTATGATAATATTGCTATGGGAGATAGAACTTTGGCTATTTGGTAGGGACAAGGATATTATCACTTCACCACATGCAATATACCAGGACAAGTCAATGTAATTAAGAATGTCAATTACCCAGCTGATATTGAAGGATTGTGGACATATGTTTACTATTCATATAGTAGATAAGAGAAGAAGGCAATTGCATTTATTAAATTTGGTGCAACAGATCCCATTGATGTTGTTCATTAAGTCACTCATCCAGATAATAATTATGTCAAATTCATTTTAGGAGGTAAAGACAACAATAGATATCCTGCATTCAATGGTTAATTCCAATCAGTTGTTCACTCTGCTTCTCCTGGAGCTTATATTGGATCGATTGATTAATTCAAGGTTTTCCTTAATAAACAACCAAATCCTTTAGGATCTAAAGTTCCCTTAACTACAACCACATTAGTTGATAGTTAAATCACAAGAAATCCAGGAACCGCAGGAAATACATAAACTGTTGAAGCCCCATTCCCTAAAGAATATGCATTTTCAGGTTGGTTCAAATGGGAATAACCAACACCCTAATAGGCATGGCACAACCTATTCAGAGTCCAAATCAGCTAGCCATCAACAGATAACAGTCATGGTGATAGAACTTTAGCAGGTTGGGTTGGAAGTGGAGCAGGTGGTATCATTCACTTGACAACATACTCATACAAGAATATGAATGGAGCTGGTTCAAATAACTTACCTTAAAATATCAATCATAAAAATAGACATTTCGAATGGTTCTTTGTTTACATGGGATATTCAAAGAATGATAAAGCAGCTTATGCATATGTCAAATGGAGAGACAGTGAAGACAATTTAGAATACAAAGATATCAATCATTACTTTGCTAAGAAATATTTTGTTTTCGTTGGTAAAGATGTTCAATTCCCAGGATTCAATGGAAGAATAGCATCCACAGCCTTTAATCATGGAGAAGGATCATTCAGAAAGGGAAATGATTTCAAACATCCAACTGATGCATTCAAATTTGATAAAGGAAGTTAATTAATTCCGAAAGTTGATCCAACAAAACCTGTTGTAGATGATAAGACTGAATATGGTAGCAAATTCAATAATAATGCCCCCAACGTTGATAAAACTTTGGCATCCAATGATCTTTTGGTTGAATATGGTTATGGATTCTGGGCTAGATTCTTAACTGCTTACCCAGCAAGATTAATTAATGGAAAGAATCAACCATGGTACTTTGTAGCAAGATTAACAACCAATGTCCAATATGATAACATTAGAATGGGAGATAGAGCTTTGGCTATCTGGTAAGGATAAGGATTCTACCATTATACTACATGTAATAAACAAGATGGAAACGTTAATGTCATTTAAAACATCAATTATCCAGCTGATATTGAAGGAGTTTGGACATACATCTACTATTCATACAGTGCAGAAAAGAAGAAAGCAGTTGGATTCATTAAGTATGGAAATGATGATGTCAAATCAATCACACATTCAATAACACACCCAGAAACTAGATAAGTTAGATTCATTTTAGGGGGTATGGATAACAACAGATATCCAGCCTTTAATGGTATCTTCACTAAAGTCTCATATTCTCATGAAAAAGGAGCATTCATAGATAGTTTAGATGTATTGAAAACAAGATTAGGAATTGTACCTGAGGTAGACACTCCAGCTGTTAACAAAAAGATTGTTGCAGGATAAATCGAAAGAGTTCCAACTATTGCTCATATTGGTGAAACTGTTGGAGATGAATAAACTAAATTACCATAAGAATATGCTTTGAGTGGGTGGTTTAGATGGGATAAATTACAAGGATAGCAAGTCTGGCATAACATCTTCAGAATTACAATTAATTCACCATTCTCTGATAGATTTTTAGGAGATAGAACATTAGCTGTTTGGGTTGGTACTATTGCAGGAGGTATTTTACATCACACTACTTATACATACAATAATATGAATGGAGCAGGAAATCCTAATATTGTTCAAAATATATAACATAAAGATAGACATTAAGAATGGTTCTTTTTGTATTATGGATATTCAAAGAAAGATTCAAAGGCTTATGCTTATGTCAAATTCAAAGATAGTGAAGAATCATTAACTTTCTTGAAAATAAATCATTACTTAGCCCCTAAGTTCTTTGTTTATTTAGGCAAAGATCCTAATTTCTAAGGATTCAATGGTTAAATTGGATTTGTTAACTTCAACATTGGTAAAGGTAGTTTCAAGACAGGAAACGATTTCACAGATGATAAAGATAAATTTGGATTTTTAGATGGATCTAAAGCAATCGCCAAACCTGTTGAACCACCTAAACCAGATGCAATTCCAGAAGCTGATAAATAAGTATTTGCAAGTGCTTCAAGTGTTGATTCAGCTAAGGTTGACAAATAGACTGTTGCAAGTGACTAAAATTTAGTCGAATATGGTTATGGATATTGGTTGAGATTCTTAACAAAGTATCCAGAATAATTACCAAATGGAAAGAATTAACCATGGTACTTTATATCCAGATTAACTACAAATGTTCAATATGATAATATTAGAATGGGAGATAGAGCATTGGCTATTTGGTAAGGATAAGGATACTATCATTTCACAACATGTGATTAAAAGAGTAACAATGCCAATGTGATTAAGAATGTTGATTATCCAAATGATATTGAAGGTATTTGGACTTATATTTACTATTCATACAGTTCAAAAGAAAACAGTGCAATTGCATTTATTAAGTTTGGAGATACTGATTTCTAATAAGTGACTCATCAAGTCACCCATCCAGCTGCAAAGTAAGTTAGATTTATCTTGGGAGGCACAGATGACAAGAGATATCCAGCATTCAATGGTCTTTTCACCAATGTTTACTTTAATGGTAGAGTTGGAGCATACATTAATTCATTGCCAAATCTCAACAAATTACTAGATACATAGGGACCAAAACCAAGTATAAAACTAGCAGATTTGACTACTACTACTTTGATTGATAAGGAAAGTTCTAGAACTCCAAAGGATGAGCCTGTCACAACTGAAGTGGAAGAAAAGAGGTTACCTCATCAATACGCATTCAGTGGTTGGTTTAGATGGGGAGCTATAGCCTAGGAAGCTTGGCATAATATATTCAGAGTTTAAATTAAAACACCTTCAACTGATAGTGTCTTGGGAGACAGAACGTTATCAGCTTGGTTGGGAACAGCAGAAGGAGGCATCATCCATTTACCTACATATACTTACACTAATATGAATGGAGGTGGTAATTCCAATCTTTATAAGAACATTCAACATAAAGGAAGAAATACTGAGTGGCATTTCCTATACTTTGGATATTCAAAAGATTAAAACAAGGCTCAAGCTTATATTAAATGGACTTAATCAGAAGATACTCTTGAATACCCTGACACCAGACATTACTTCGCCTCAAAATTCTATATCTTCACAGGAAGAGATAAACATTTCCCTGGTTTCAATGGTAATATTGCATAAGCCAAATTTAATATTGGTGAGGGATCCTTTGTTGCTGACAAGAACTTCAATTTGCCAAAAGATCCATTCTCATTTGGAAGTGGAGTTAATACCTACCATAAGGATCAACCAAAGCCATAGCCAGAAACAAAACCAGATACCAAAGTGCTTGATAATTCAGAAACACAAAAAGTACCAGCTTTGAACAAAGAGTTGAAGGATGAGAAGGAATTAACCAGTTATGGATATGGATTTTGGATGAGATATTTGACAGTTTATCCAGAAAGATAAATCAATGGTAAGAATTAACCATGGTACTTTGTTTCAAGATTGACATGGAATGAAAAATATGATAACATTGCTATGGGAGACAGAACCTTGGCTATATGGTAAGGAGCAGGATTCTATCACTTCACTACATGCAACATTGCCAATGGAAATACTAATATGATCTAAAATATCAACTTCCCAACTGACATCGAAGGCTTATGGACATATGTCTATTATTCATACAGCAGAGCCAATAAATAAGCTGTTGCATTCATTTAATATGGTAACGATGCTCCATAAACAGCTACTCATTCAACCTAACACAAGGATACTAAATATGCCAGATTTATTTTGGGAGGTAATGATGAGGGAAGATACCCAGGATTCAATGGCCAATTCACAAGTGTATCAATTGATTAAACTTACATTGGTACAGTTGATGAATTCAAAGCATTTGTTACAAAGATTGGAGTTCCCTAAGTTGGATTGAAATAATTGACAACTGTAGGTTTGGTTGATTAGATCAGTAGAAGTTCTGAAGCAGACATTACAAAAGAAGCAACTGTTGGAGGAGGTGATTAGAAATTCCCATCTGAGTATGCAATTAGTGGTTGGTTCAAATGGAAACCAACAGCCTAAGCAGCATGGCATAACATCTTCAGAGTGTAAATTAAGAAACCATCAACTGATAATTTCTTAGGAGATAGAACATTAACCATGTGGGTTGGTACTCCTGAAGGAGGTATTCTCCATTTCCCAACTTACACTTATGACAATATGGTTGGTGGAGGAAACACAAATCTCTACAAAAACATTCAACACAAAGGAAGACATACTGAATGGTTCTATGTTTATTATGGTTATTCAAGGACAATTTCTAAAGCTTAAGTTTATGTGAAATGGACATCTTCAGATGATGCTCTCACTTATGATAATGTTAGACATTATTTGACTCCAGAATTCTATGTATTTGTTGGCAGAGACAAGCAATATCCAGGACTTAGTGGTAAGATGGGTTATGTGAAGTTCAATCTTGGAGATGGATCATTCTTAAAGGATCCAAATTTCGATCATCCTTAAGATGCTTTTGGATTCAAATCAGGAGTTGATAATTTAGTTAAGAAACCTGCAGCTGCAATTGAACCAGGAACACCAATTACTGAAGAATTAAGCAATGGATTCGAACAAAAGACCCCAGTTGTTGATAAAGCAGCACCAGCTGAAAGAGATCTTGAAGAATATGGTTATGGATTTTGGTTCAGATTCTTACACAACTATCCAGTCAGATTACCAAATGGAAAGAATTAACCATGGTATTTTGTTGCTAGATTGGCTAATCAAGAGAAATATGATAACATAAGAATGGGAGATAGAATGTTGGCTGTTTGGTAAGGATAAGGATATTACCATTTCACTACATGCAACAAAGTAGATAACAATCCAAATTACATTAAGAATATCAATTATCCAGAAGACATTGAAGGTTTATGGACATATCTCTACTATTCATATAGTGATGACAAGAACAGAGCAGTTGGTCATATCAAATATGGAAATGATGACATCCAATCAATTAGACATGATGTAAATCACCCTGAAACTAAATATGTGAGATTCATATTGGGAGGTAATGATGAGGGAAGATATCCAGGATTCAATGGTGTGTTCTCGTAAATAACATTCAGCTCCAAAGAAGGAGCATTCATTGATACTGCTGATCTCTTAAAAGGATTCATTAGTAAATTAATTAAGCCTGCTTAAGGATTCAATGAGTTAGCCAATTACAAATTGATCGAAGATAGTTTGACAAGAACTTCAGATGATAAACCACTCACAAAGGTTATTGGAAAAGAAACAGAAAGATTCCCATCCGAATATGCATTCAGTGGATGGTTCAAGTGGTAACCTCTAGCCTAATAACCATGGCATAACATTTTCAGAGTTTAAATCAAGACACCCTCTACAGATAATGTCTTAGGAGATAGAACATTGACAGCTTGGGTTGGAACAGCTGATGGAGGTATCATCCATTTACCAACATATACATACACTAATATGAATGGTGCAGGTAATGCTAATGTTTGGAAGAATATCTAACATAAAAATAGACACACTAGTTGGTTCTTCCTCTACTTTGGATATTCAAAAGATTAATAATTAGCTTATTCATATATAAAATGGACAGATGGAGAAGATTAATTGTCATATGAGAAAACCAATCATTATTTGGCAACCTAATTCTATGTGTTTACAGGAAGAGATGATCATTTCCCAGGATTCAATGGAAAATTGGGGGAAGTTAATTTCAATATTGGTAAAGGTGCTTTCAGAAAACCAACCGATTATTCACATGATAAGGATATCTTCGGATTCAAGAGTGGTACAGATAAATTCATTAAAAAACCAAGTGATGAATTCAAACCTGCTGATGCTAACAAGAACATTCTTGAAAATGCTTCAAGTTAAGACAAACCAGTTGTAGATTAAGATGTCAATTCCGAAAAGCCATTAGAATAATATGGTTATGGATTTTGGTTGAGATACTTAACAAAGTATCCAGATTAATTACCAAACGGAAAGAACTAACCATGGTACTTTGTATCCAGATTGGCTAATCAATAAAATTATGACAATATTAGAATGGGAGATAGAACATTGGCTATCTGGTAAGGATAAGGATACTATCACTTCACTACATGCAATTCAGCTACAAATAATCCAAATATGATTATTAATAATAACTTCCCCGATGATATTGAAGGATTGTGGACATATATTTATTACTCATACAATGCTGAATAAAATAAAGCTATTGGTTTCATCAAATACGGTAATACTGACTTCTAAAGAATCGTTCACGAGACTACCCATTCATTAACCAAATATTTGAGATTCATAGTTGGTGGTAATGATGCTAAGAGATACCCAGGCTTCAATGGTTTGTTCACATCAGTTACATTCTCTACTGCATCAGCATTTGTCTCAGATGTTGATAAATTGAATGCGTATTTGCTCAAGAACCAAGCACCAAGTATAGTAGTTCCATTGTAAACGACTGAATTGATTAAAGATCAAATCTCAAGAGATAAGGATGAAAAGCCAAGTGCCATTTAATCAATCGGAAGCAATAACAGATTCCCATTAGAATATGCGTTGAGTGGTTGGTTCAGATGGAAGCCAACTGCATAAGCCCCATGGCATAACATTTTCAGAGTTCAAATAAAGAAGACTCCATTTACTGACAGTTGGTTAGGTGATAGAACTCTCACATGTTGGGTTGGTACTGCTGAAGGAGGCATCTTGCATTTCCCTACATACACATACACTAATATGAATGGTGGTGGTAATAACAACTTCTATAAGAACATTCAATACAAGAATAGAATTAATGAATGGTTCTTCATTTATTATGGTTATTCCAAAGTTGAAGCTACAGCTTAGATCTATGTCAAATGGTTCGATTCTGAAGATAGCATGTCCTACGATAAAATAAATCACTATTTGACTCCAGAATTCCAAGTGTGGGCAGGTAGAGATGAAGCATATGTTGGTTTAAATGGTAGAATAGCTTATGTTAATTTCAATGCTGGTGATGGTGCTTATGTCAAAAACAGCAAATTCGATCATCCATAGGATATCTTCAAATTCAATGTTGGATAAGTTAAATTATTTGAAAAATAATAAGAAATTAAGCCAGGATAAATTAATAAAGATTAATTACTAAGTGCAACAAGTCAAGATAAACCAGTGATCGATTAAAATGTTAAGTCAGATAATAACTTGGAAGAGTATGGCTATGGTTTCTGGTTGAGATATTTAACAGCCTTCCCTGAAAGAATGCTTGGAGGTAAGAACTAACCATGGTACTTTGTTGCTAGAATAGCAAATCAAGAAAACTATGATAATATTAGAATGGGAGATAGATTATTGGCCATTTGGTAAGGATAGGGATATTATCACTATACAACTTGTAATGCAGTTAATGGAAATGTCAATGTTATTTAGAATATCGATTATCCAGCTGATATTGAAGGTGTTTGGACATACATCTACTATTCATACAGTGAAGCTAAGTCAAGAGCTGTTGGTTTCATTAAATATGGATCTGATGATACAATCAAAGCTATCAGACATGATGTTACTCATCCAGATACAAAATATGTCAGATTCCTTCTAGGAGGTACTGATGCTAAGAGATATCCTGCTTTCAATGGTATTTTCACTTAGGTCACATTTGATGCTGTTAAAGGAGTTTTCATTGACACAGCTGATTAATTAAAAGGATACATGAACAAATTGGAAAATCCAACAATTGGTTAAGTAGATTTACAAACCTATAGATTGGTTACAAATGAACAATACAGAGAGAAGACCAATGATCCACTCTTTAATGCAATTGGAAAAGACAATGAAAGATTCCCATTAGAATATTCAATCAGTGGTTGGTTCAAATGGTAATAAGCTCCATAGGATGCATGGTAAAATATGTTCAGAGTTTCATTAAACGAGAAACCATCAGATCAATACTTAGGAGATAGAACATTCGCTGCTTGGGTTGGAACAGCTGAAGGAGGTATCATTCATTTACCAACATACACTTATGCAAACATGAATGGAGGTGGCAATGCAAATGTGTGGAAGAATATCTAACACAAAGATAGACACACCAAGTGGTTCTTCGTTTATTTTGGATATTCAAAGACCTAAGCTAAGGCATACTCTTACATCAAATGGTAAACAGATGATGACTTCTTGAATTACGATAATACAAACCATTATTATGCACCAAACTTCTAAGTATTCTACGGAAGAGATAAGTTTTATAACGGTTGGAATGGTAAGATTGCATTTGCTCAATTCAATTTGGGTAAAGGTGCATTCAGAAGTGCTAAAGATTTCACCCATCCCAATGATGCTTTTGGTATTGGAGCCGGTATTGATAAATTAAGAAAGCCAGACACTGGATTTAAACCAGCTGATTCAGATCCTGCCGTAAAAGAAAATGCATTCAATTAAGATAAACCAATCCATGATAAGAATGCTAATTCAGAGAATCCATTTGATGAATATGGTTATGGATTTTGGATGAGATTCTTGACAGCCTATCCATAGAGATTAAATAATGGTAAGAATGAAGCTTGGTATTTCATTGCTAGATTGGCTAATTAGGAGAAATATGACAACATTAGAATGGGAGACAGAATGTTAGCCATGTGGTAAGGACAAGGATATTATCATTTCACAGCAGCCAATATTTTGACTGGAAATCCAAATATGATTCAAAATGTTAATTATCCAGAAGATATCGAAGGATTGTGGACTTATGTTTACTATTCATACAGTGTAGAGGAGAACAAAGCTCAAGGTTTCATTAAGTTTGGAGAGGAGAATTTCAAGTAGATCACACACTAAACAACTTAACCTTTGACTAAATATTTGAGATTCATAGTTGGTGGTAATGATGATAAGAGATACCCAGGATTCAACGGTTTATTCACATCAATTACATTCTCATCTTAAATAGGAGCCTATGTTGACAACTTGGATGCTTTGAATAAATATGTTAATGCTAATCCATATCCAAAATTAGATACTACTCCATAGAATTATTTGTTGATCAAAGATCCAATTACTAGAAAACCAGAGAATGATTTGTTCTTGAGGGAATTTGGAGAAGACAATTAAAGATTCCCAGTCGAATACTCAATTAGTGGATGGTATAAATGGATTGAAGGAACTCCAGCAAATCAATGGTAGAATTTATACAGAGTATTATTGAAGAAAGAGCCAACTGATACTGCAATATTGGGAGATAGAACGTTGGCTGCTTGGATTGGATTTGGATTTATTCATTAGAGTACCTACACATATGTGAATATGAATGGAGCAGGAAATAATAATCTTTGGAAATAGACAGAACATAAAGATAGACACCTGAGATGGTTCTTTGTTTATCATGGATATTCAAGAAATGATCGATTATCATATGCCTATGTTTAATACAAAAATGGAGCTGAATCATTATTATGGGATAAAGTTAACCATTACTTCGTTCCAAGATTTTATGTTTATGTTGGAAAGGATGCAATAAATGGATTCAATGGTCAAATTGGAGCTATTAATTTCAACATTGGAGCTGGTTCATTTAGAAAGGGAGACGATTTCACTCATGATAAGGATTTCTTTGGATTTGGTGCTCCATTCGTTTAGACTAAGGTGAAACCATTTGATATCAAGGAGAGAACAACAGATATTTTAGTGAGTGCAGCCCCAAGTTAAGAGAAACCATCATTCACAAAAGTATTGCCAGAGGATGAAGTAGCAAGTTGTGAAGAGTATGGTTATGGATTCTGGGCAAGATACTTGACTTAATATCCAACTCCATAGAGATCAGGAATGTAAGGTGAATGGACATTTGTTTCAAGATTAACAAAGAACTCGAAATTGTAGGATGTCACTTTAGGAGATAGAACTTTGGCAATATTCCTGAATAGAAATAGTGCTTTCCACATTACAACTTACAATGCTGGTAATCCAAACTCAGTTGTAAATGCAGCTGCAAGACCAGATTTCGAAGGAATTTGGATTTACATTCATTTCAGTCATAATTTAGAGAAGAAATCAAGTGTTGCCTTATTGAAGTACGGAGATGAGAAACCAGTGAAATATTAATAAGCTGCAACTCATGTAGCACCATCATTCTTACAATTCTATTTGGGAGGTAAGGACTTCTATAATTCATGGAATGGTCAATTCAGTGATGTTATGGTATCAGCCAGCAAAGGTATCTTCATTGAAGACGAGGCTGCCTTGATTAAACATTTGTCAGGATTCAAGATGCCATCCTAATTCAATTATGACTTGAAGACTTTCGAAGTAATTCCAAAGGAACAACCTTATGATGGTAAGTAAGAAGTTAAAGAATAAACCTTTGAAGAAGATGTTGCTTTGAGACCAGAGTATGCTTGGTCAGGATGGTTCAAATGGGATAATCTTCCAGCAGGGGCCTTCTTCTTATATGCTAGATTGAGTATATTCTAAGGACCATAGGATGCTTAGGTTTTGGGAGATAGAACATTGTCAACATGGGCAGGACCAAGTAACATTATGCAATTCTCAACATACACATACAATAATTTAATAGGAGGAGGAAATGCTGATAGTTGGAGTAGAATAAACTCTGGATAAGATATAGTTAGGTGGCATTACGTTTACTTTGGATATTCTTTGATTGAGAGGGCAGCTTATTACAGAGTAGAGTTTAAGGGAAGATTGGAAGAATTCACTTTCAAAGATCACAAACACTACTATCCAAATAAATTCTCATTGTAAGTTGCAAGAGACAAATTCTACTAACCATTCATTGGTATTATCTCTTATTTCAGATTGAATGTTGGTGAAGGTGCCTACAGAACAAGTGGCTATGAGAAAGCCAAGAATGACATCTTTGCTTATAATCTAGGCAAATAAACATATGTTAAACCATCTCCCACATTTGATTTCAATAGAGACTAATATAAGGGAGTTTCTGACTCACCAGTTGATGGAAAGGATCCAGTATGGACAAAGAAACTGATTGGGTCAGATTTGGATGATATTAATGAATATGGTTATTCAATGTGGTTGAGACACATGGCTCATTATCCAGTTTAATTGCCAATAGGATTATATGATAAGCCCTGGTCATTTGTTGTCAGACTAACTAAGAATCAATAACTATAAGATATTACAGTTGGAGATCGAGTCTTGGCTAATTGGTTATATAATGGCAATTACTATCACTTTACAACTTATCATCAAAATAATCCAAACTTGATTTAGAATATCAACAATCCAGATGATATCGATGGAATTTGGTATTATTTACACTTTGCTCACAGTCTCGGCAGGAAATAGTCAGTAGGTTTCTTACATAATGGACAAAAGTTGAATAAGGTTGTTTTTGCAGCTGAACACATAGCACCAACTTTCCTATAATTATATTTGGGAGGAGTTAATCTCAATTATCCAGCATTAAATGGTCAATTTGCTAATGTGATTTTCTCAGTGGGTGATGGAATCTTCAAAAAGGATGAGGCTGAATTCAATGCATTCTTTAATGACCTCAAATAACCAGATGCCTTCAACAGAAATCTTGTAACCAAGAATATTATTGAAGCGCCATCAGAATTCGGAAAGGATACTGCTATAAATGAAAAGGTTTTCACTGAATTTGCTTTGGTAGGTGAGTACTCATGGTCAGGATGGTTCAAATGGACTCCAACAGTCTAATAAGCCTGGCATTTAATGGTGAGATTGTCAAGTCTTCAAAACTCTGCTGATTTAAAATTCTTAGGAGACAGAGTCTTGAGTGCATGGGTTGGCTAAGGATATCTCCATTTCACTTGTTATAGTGCTATCAACATCGTTGTTGGTGGATATCCAAATCAAAATTAGAATATCAATTACGAGACAGATTATACAAAGTGGCATTTTGTTTACTTTGGATATTCAAGACCACAAAGATTAGCACATGCTAAAGTAGAATTTAAGGACAGAGTTGCTGAATTACAATTCAAAAATACATTCCACTACTTACCAAATAAATTCTCACTTAATGTTGCCAAGGATAAATTCTATGCAGCATATAGTGGTAATATTGCACATTTAAGATTGAATGGAGGTGATGGTGCTTTTGATCCTAAATCTTATCCTGACAACAAATAGGATATCTTCGGATACAATATTGGCAAAGATAATGTCAAAGAGAAAGAACCTGAAGTAGATCCACTTAGATCATAAGAAGTATTAGATTCAGCATGGAATCAAGATAAACCAGTCTATTAGACTGAATTCAAGAAGGAGGATCTAGTTGGTATTTAGGAATATGGTTACGGGTTCTATTATAGACATTTGGAACAATATCCAGTCTAAATGAGAGATGGAAGATTGGATCCATGGTACATGATGTCAAGATTGTCATGGAATAAGGATGAAGGAAATATTAGAATGGGAGATAGATTATTGGCTACTTGGTAAGAATAAGCTGCTATTTTATTTGTTACAAACAATTTACCAGGAGATTCAAATATGTTAGGTAGAATTAATGTTGCTGAAAGAGAAGGATTATGGACATTCTTATATTTCAGTTATTCATTGGAAGAATAATTGGCAGTTGGTATTTTGAAATTCGATAACAATGATGAAGTATTCCATATTCCAATGAAATGCAATCATGGTAAAGTTGATTATTTGAAATTCACTTTGGGATCTGCACCTCCTCATTTCTATCCCAGATTCAATGGTCAGTTTGCTAACTATGCAGTCAAATTAGGACCTGGTGCATTTGTCAAGAATTATGACGCAAAGAAGAAGTATTTACTCAACAGAATCCCACATCCAGCTGGTGATGATAATAAATTCAAATAATTCAAAGTTGTTGAAGGTTAGAAATAATTCAAGGGAGAAAGTTAGGATGAAGTTATAGTTGAAATACCAAATGATTTCAGCAAATTTGCAACAGAATACTCAATTTCAGGATGGCTCAGATGGGATACTCCAGCTCAAGGTGCTCCATGGTACAATGTATTCAGATTAAGTTTGTATAATGCAGATTTGAATGCTGAAAACAGATTTGGTGATAGAGATTTGGCGTTGTACAAACATAATACTTACTATCAATATCATACTTATAACTATAACCCAGGATAACCTTGGACATTTGAACATGTGATTCCTCATGCCGATTAACATTTGGCATGGCACTTCTTCTATTCTGGATATTCAAGAGACAAAGGAATTCAATATCATTTCATTTCATTCTAAGAATCTGATGTCGAGAAGGTCTTTGATAAATAGAAGCATCTTATAGTAAATAAACACTTTTTGTCATTTGGTAAAGATTTCAAGAAATTCTATCCATCACACAGAGGTTTCACTGGTACTGCTAGTATGGTTAATTTGAATTACGGAGAAGGTGCATTTACTATGAAACCATTCACTAAAAAGAATGACTTATTCTAATTTGCTGATGGAGAAAAGAAATACAGAAAACCATTTTAACTAGTCGAAATCTGGAGTGACAAGAATAAACAAATATCCTCCATCTCTGATAGTAATGATATAGTCTATAATGTTGAATTGACAGACGCTAAGGACAATATCAGAGGATTAGATGAATATGGTTGGGTTGCATGGGTCAGATCATCCAGAACTGAACCAAAGAACTTACCATTTAGACCCCACACTCATTCCATTGCTAGACTTTCAACTTAAAGAGTCAACAAAAATACTCAATAACCAGGAGACAGAGTATTAGTCGCATGGTAATATTTCCCAACTTATTATTTCGCCACATACTCTTAAGGAAACTATGATATTGGCTAACAAACTCCATTCAAGATTGTTGATGGTTACTGGAGATTCATCTCGATGTCTTATAAGAAGGGAGAAGTTAAAGCCTATGTTTACTTTGATGATAAAGACATTGCTGAATTAAAATTCGATGTTAAACATGATTTAATTAATGATTATTTGAGATTAACATGTGGTGGAGAGACTGAAGTATTCAAATACAATAACTTCAATGGCCATTTATTAAACATTGGATTAAGATTAGGTTAGGGATCCCATATACCAACTAAAGATGATCTATTGAGATTTATGTAAGGACCTTGGTAACTACCAGATTCAGTTTAAATTGATTAATCAAGAGTCAGTTTGAGTATTTTGAAAGAGAAGAAAGAATTTAAGGCTGATGGTGAACCAGTTTGGGTAACAGTCAAACCAGAGGCAGCCAGAGGAAAAGATGAATATGCAATTTCAGGATGGGCAAGATGGGTAGACCCAGCATCAATTTAAGCATGGCATTTACTTTATAGAGTATAGATCTTCAATAAAGATACTGATGGATTAAAGAATGCTGATAGACCAGGAGATAGAACATTGTCATGTTGGAAGGGTTTAGGATTTTTCTATGTTGCTACTTATACAGTTGATTAAGGTCATGGTGGAGCATGGAACATTGAGAGAACAAATCCGTATGATGAAGTTATGCACAAGAATTGGGTTTACTTCTATTAAGGATATTCAAGGTCAAAGTAGAGCGTTCACATTTACATTAAATATCCATCAAGAGAAGTTCACTTTGATGTGCCAGTCAATCACTTTGTCCCAACACAATTCTTTGTTCAATTTGGTAAAGATTAATGGCATGGTGGATGGAATGGTTTCCTTGAATCTTGGTATTTCAATACTGGTAATGGCGCATACAAGACTACAGATTATGGAGTAGATGAATCAGATTAATTATCATTTGGATTTGGTGGAAGAGTAATTCCAAAGCCAAAGAACTGGGAATCAAAGGACTTATTCTAAAACAATTGGGGACCCTCTGACCAATCATTAGGAAAGGATGTTGAAATAACAGATGATTACATCAATGGATTGACCGAATACGGATATGGAATGTGGACTAGATTTATTTGGAATGGAGAAAGGAAACTAGTAGACAAACCAGCTTGGATGGCATTATCCAGATTGACATACAGACCAAACTACCAAGGAGATGCTGCTTAGATTGGAGATAGAGTATTAGCTATTTGGGTAGGATCTGGTTTCTATCATTTCACTACCTCAGTGCCAGGAAATGGTAATTTGGTAAACAATGTAAACTACAATAATTTATTGGATGGATCATGGAATTACATTTACTATGGATATAAGAAATTTGACAAAGGAGGAAGTATAGTAGGACATGTGCTCTTTGGAGGTTCAGCTGTTAGATCAACTACCTTCCCTGAAATAGTAAATCATACTCCATTATCTGACTATTTGTACTTCTGTGTCGGTAGTTCAGGTGCCAAATTGAGAACAAATTATCATTCATTTAATGGACACATCTCAAATGTTGTGTTGATGTTGGGAGATGGCGCTTTCTACTCCAACCCAGATGATCTAAGGAAAAAATTGCCAGAAATGCCTAAATTCCCATAATTAGCACCAATCAAAGAAGTCATCTTTTAAGATACAAGGGACATGAAGAGAGAAGTGGGTTAAGTGGCTCCTGTTGAATTTGCTGATAAGTTTGCTGGATAATCTGAGTATTCAGTGTCAATATGGTTCAAATGGTCTTCAATTGCAAGAGCAACTTGGGAAAATGTTTATACTCTCTCCTACAATGAACCAAATATCAGAGGAAATCATGTGAGACCAGGAGACAGAGTGTTATCATTATTCTAATATGCTGATCACAGACAATTCTTCAGTACTTACACTACCCCAGATGTTGATGATGCTTTCTAATAAATCTTCACAGAATGTCCAACTCCAGCTCTTGATTAAATTGCTTGGGTTTATGCTTATTATGCATACAGTAGAAAACTTAACACCGTTTACAGTTTCTACAAGACTAGAACCACTGAATGTGACAAGAAATTGGTAGCTTTCCACAGAGTACCTAGATACTTAGGATTATATGTTGGAAAGGATGGAATTCACACACCTTACAATGGCAAGTACTAATAAATGTACTTGATGGCTGGAAATGGTGCCTATAGAGACAAGGATATTTTGAGTTTTGATCCATACATTGCAGGTGCATTAGGAGTCTAATCTAAACCATATAAATGGGCAGACAAGAAGGATGAATTCGAATAGCCATTTGATGGAACCATATAAAAAGAATTTGACCAAGAAGCAGTAGATGGACATTCAGCCTATGCAATTGGATTCTGGAGTAGATACATGACTGCAATCCCAAAGAGAGTTTTAGATAAACCAGCATGGGTGTCTATAGCTAGATTCACAGTCAATAGAGACTACTAAGATTAATCAAAGGTTGGAGACAGAACCCTTGCATTATGGTTAGGAAAAGGATTCTACGGATTCAGAACATATAATTTGGCTACCAATACTCCAACTATTGCTTAAGATATCAAATATGATGATAAATTAGAAGGAGAATGGAATTTCATTTACTTCTGTTTCGCCAGTTCAAAACAACAAGCTATTGGTTATGTTAAATTCGGTGGCTCAGGAGATGTCAGCAGAGTTAACTTCCCTGAAATAACACATAAACCAATTGAAGGCTTTGGTAAAATCATAATTGGAAAAGAATTCAGTTACCAAGGATTCAACGGTAAGATTTCACAATTGCAAATGCTCTTTGGTGGACAAGGTTATGCTCCTGATGTAGAGACTTTAGAAACCTTGATCAAGACTACTTTCCCATAACCAGATCTCAATATTCCTGATCCTTAGGTTCTAAAAATATAAGAAGATGAAGTGTAAAAGAGAGTTGGAGATAATCCATAAGTCTCTGAATGGCCAAATCAATATTAAGAGTCTCTTGAATACTCTATCTTCGGATGGTTCAGATATGCTTAACCTAAATTGTAGAGAGATAACAATGTCTTTTTGAGATTGACAAACAATGAACCAGGTTATAGAAGAGAAGCAGCAATTGTAGGAGATAGGACACTCTTGATTATGTACTAACTAAATGAAGTAGTCTTCTCAACATACACTCTTGGCACTATTGATGATGGTTAAGTGGCTAACATTAGAAAACCTACTCCACTAGGAAACAACTTTGGAGTTTGGACTTATGTTTGGTTCGGATATAGTTGGCCAAAGAAGGTTGCTTCAGGTATTGTGAAGTTCCCACAAGAAAAGGCTGTTGTTCCATATGAGAATGTCTTACACATGATACCCAAGTACTTCGCCTTATTTGCAGGATCAGATGGTTTATTAGGTGGATGGGAAGGACCAATGAGAAAAGTAGGAGCAATCTTCGGAAAAGGAGCTTACATAGATCCAAATAAAGGAAATTATGAAAATATGTTACCAAACTTATTGGGATTGTAAGCAAAGAAAGCAGATTGGAAACCTGCCAAAGAAGAAATTATTCTTGTTCCAATCAAAGATAGACCAGGATATGATTTGACATTCAAAGATGAAGTAGGTGGTGTCACTGAATATGGCTATGGATTATGGACCAGATGGTTGATGACAACTCCAGAAAGAATTGTTGAGAAATCTTCATTCCATCAATTAATCAGATTGACTAACACTGAGAGATATGAAGACAATGTTGCTCTTGGTAATAGAGTGTTGGCAATATGGGCTGGCAAAGGATATTATCACTTCACTACTTATGACAAGAAGACTAACAAGGCATCCATATCTGCTAATTCAAATTACGATGACTACCTTGAAGGAAATTGGAACTACATCTATTACTCATTCACTGCATAAGACACACCTAGGGCAGTTGGTTTTGTTCATTTTGGAGATGTACCAGGATAGACAGTTGCTAGAATAGAATTAATAGATATTGCTCATAATCCATTAAATGGTTATGCTCGAGTGGTTGTCGCCAATAATGAATTCGGATACCCAGGATTTAATGGTATGATTACTGGATTAAGAATCTTCTTTGCTTAAGGATTTGTTGGTTCCAAGGAACAATTCTTGAAAGATGTCCTAGCAGTCTAACCAAAACCATAATTGACAGTTCCTGCTAGAACAGATATCAATGTTTTGAAATAAGAGAAAGTTGTCAATAAGGGTGACTCTGGTATTCCCATTAAATCATAATACACTCAATTCTAGGGAGTACTAGAATATGCAGTTTCTGGTTGGGTACAAACTAGAAGAGGATAAATTGATGAATTATCAAGAATGATCTTTAGATTGACTATCAATGATCCAGCAATTCAAAAAGATAAATCATTGGCTGGTGATAGGACACTTGCATGTTTCTTATTCAAAGATGCATTAACATTCTCTACCTATGATTATGGAGATTTAGATAGCAATGATGATGACTAAAATGATATCCAATGGCCATCCAAGATTGGAGGCAATGGAGGAGAATGGATCTTCTTGTACTTTGGTTACAATTCTAAAATCAGAAAAGCATTTGCTTACACTCTATTCTTGGATAGAGAATTAGGAAATCAATATAATGATTTGAAACACTTTGTTCCTAATAAATTCTGGTTCTACTTGGGAGGAGATGGATTCAATCAATAATTTGAAGGTACAATGTTCAATTGGAATCTCAACTTTGGTGATGGTGCCTTCACAAACAAAGCTAAATCAGTTATCACCTCATGGCCCTATGAACCTTAACAAAAGGCAGCTGATCAACTTCTCTCAGTCTTACTTGGTAATCAAGGATTGAGCTCTATCAAATTGGAAAGAGCAGCCGGACCTGCCTCAGGATAATTGGATGTTAAAGGAGCTAACTCAGGAGTTGTTGAAAAGTCAGCAGGAGCTAAGTCAGGAGTTGCAGAACAATCACAAGGAGCTCAATCTGGTAAATCTGAGACAGCCCCTGGACCTAAATCAGGATCTTCATAATGAATGATTTGATTATTCATATTAAAAAACATTATAAATACCATTTTTAAATTATTTAAATCCGTTGTGTTTTTATACCAAACCAAAAGATTAATTGATAATCATCTATTAACTCCAGAATCTGATTTAGGTTTATCAGTTATTTTAATTGAAATTATATATTTTTTAATAATGCTTTTTATATATTTTAATAAAATAAAATCTTTTTTTTATAAATATTTTAATATTCTGGCTTTTTCTCTTTCTAATCATCTCTGTACATAAGTAGTTTTATTTTATTAATTTTTTGACGAATATGCGAGCATATATAAGTGAACGATGACATTTAAAGAAATTCTAATTTTTTTATTTAAATTACGTTTTATATTGAATATATGAGTCATTCACCTAAGGCTTTTACTTGGACTTAGACTTCTTGTACTGTAAAAGTGAAAAGCAATTACTAAAACCTCGTTTAAACAGTTACTCCAAATCAAGGACCTGTTTGTTTGAAGATTGATACAGAGAGAGAATTCCAACATTCTTGTGATTTAGGATGGAATTGGCATAAAAGTTGGAATATCCCAAATATCTCTGTTAAATTGAGCCTAAAAAATGATGAATGTGCTTAATGGGTGAACTGTTAGGTAAAATAAAAAGAAACCTATTTTTAGGTTCAACTCAAGGCAGTCAAAGAACTCTAAGCAGATCTATTTGAAGAAGTTGGATTAGAAGGAACAACTAATTATGAATTAGTAGATGGAAGAGCATTTTTCACAGTAATTTCATCAAACGATTTTAGGGTGTAAAATTTAATAGTACCACTTACAATCATCAAGGCCATAAATTTTAATTGCTGTTAATTATTAAAGAAAGAGAGAACATAATTATTTCATTACAATCACCACCTATTTTTGTTGACAGTAGAAAAAGTGCTCGTGATGAACATCGATAAATACAATCTATCTCCCCTTTCGAGCCTAAATATTTAGAAAGAAGTTTTTGTAAAAAGGAGAAGTACTAAAATGACATTGTTGATGCCCCTATTGAAAATAATGAAAATGGATTATATAATTATTTAACTGCTCCAAATATCAGAAACAAAGTAAAAATATTTATTAATAAAGATAAAACATCCACTATTTCTAGCCTTAAAGTTTTCAAGATGTTTCAACGTTTACTATATGCCCGATGCTGAAGTTGAAAATCATCTTGTTGAACTACAGAAACAACTTTTGTCCAAATCCCTAATTTCCCAATATCTATTGGTGTTTTAATCAAATAATAATAGAATTAAGAGAAAGGTATTCTTTATTATATCTTAATTTAGATTGAGGATTCCTTAAATTAGTTATTTGGGTAGAGTAAAATCTAAGTTGTGGAAAAGAAACATCTCAATGAACTCATTTACCGTAAATTAGAATTCACTGCAGAGGATTATTAAGGATCTTATAATTAATTGACCCTTTTAATGAATTAGTTTACTCTAAGTTAATAATAATCTTTGGAATTTTAATCTTAGATTCTAAATTAAGCGCAATAGTAGGCTATCGAAATTGAACCTTAATCTTAATAATAAATTAAATTGCCCTTAAATCATCTAGAAAGAAAATCAGCTTTCAAAAAGTACAAAGACTTTGATAAATTACCAACTAAAAATTTCGAAGAAGAAAGAGCAGAACAATAATAAAGACTAGAGAAGTTAAACAATATTCGAGAAATGGAAAAATATGAAAAAGTTCAAAAAATAATTAAGATAGAGGAGAATAACGAAGATTAATAATATTAATAATAGTAATAATAATAATAGTAATAGTAAATTGTATCTAATTATTATACCAACTAATATAATTGCTTTAATCCTAATGTAAATTAATTTATTTATTTAGTTTTCAATGCTCTTTTAATAAAAATTGTAAGAACAACTATTATAATTTTATATGATTTAGTAATAGTTATTGCTCCTATAAATGCCTTCTTCTGTGTGATATTAAATTTATTAATAAACATACCGATATTATTGAAATTAAAAATAAATAAAATTTAATTTTATCAGATGTCAGAGAGTGTTCAACAGGAACCTTAATAGTAATCCTCATCATCTAAATAACCAGAAGAGTCTAATTCAGATGTTAAAATTACTAGTGCATGGGAGAAATCATCAAAGGAATTAATAAATTCACATTAAAATAAATTTGATGCATTCAAGGCTATGGCAGATTAGAGTGGAACAATAGATGAAAGTCACTTTACAATAGGAGGAGAATAGAAATCAGAAATATTTAAAAGATTTGATGCTGATCATGATGGAAAAATAAATTAATAAGAATGGAATTAGGGTTGGAATAATCTTGATGTATAAGTGTTAGAAACATAACATAAAGTTGCAATTGCATAACAAAAAATGTAAATTTTAGATGCTTTAGAAGCAAAAGTAGAACCTGGTTTAAACTTAAGTTAAAAAAGTTCGATTATGATTGATAGATTCAAAAATTCATCAACTTTGGGCGATTTAACTGATTTATTCAATAAGAAATCTCCATTTTAAGACCACTAAGAACATTCAGAGAGTAGTAATTATGATTTTAGGTAAAAAGGTAGTAACAGACCTTTGGATCAATTATTATAACAATTTAAAACACCTAATAAAACGGATATTTTATTTGAATCAGGTAGTGGACAAGGATCAGGTCAATATTTAGGGAGTAATAAGCAAACCTAAAAATTTGGATTTGTTTAAGGAAGTGCTTCTCCAGGATTTAATCCCACAACATTAAAGAATGAAATTTAATATAACTCAAAAGTTCATTAACAAATGAATATTAATATTGATATTAAAGAAAAAAATAAATCTAATAAAAGAAGAGAAGAATTAGCTAGCTATATGGGTAAATTGGGTTTGGGTGGAAATGAATCAATTTCAAGACCTTCCATAAGTTCTGAACAACCAAATTCAAGTAAAAATGAATAATAATAATTTAGATGTTTTTGAGAGAATGAAGGTTTATGTAAGTAACATCGGACAGTAAAATTAAAAAAATTAATCATAATTTGGACTAAATGAACTTGCTAATGATAACTAATTCATTACAAGCACATTCAAATAGCAATTAAAATAATATAGAAAAGAGAGAGGTGGAGAATAAGTAGACAATCAAGCTGGCAAATTCTCAAAGCATTCCAGCTTTTTGGAGAATCCATTATTGCAAGATTAATCTTTAAAAAGTTTTCATTTAAAACTTATGCACTCTTAAGGCGCATTGAATAATAAGTATACTAGAATTTGATAAATTGAGATAATTTATATAGTAATAGAATTAAATAAAAATAATCATCTGTCAAATTTTGAATGGCTAATTTCTCACAACCCAGCTATTTTTATGAACTAGTATAAATTATTTTATAAGAAATTGATATCTTTTCTTTAAGTTAACACACTTGTAACCAAAATTTTAGTATTAAAGTTCCAAATAATGCAAATTTAAACTCACGTTTAAAGAAATATTGATGAATTTCAAGTGAAAATCTTTGTTTAAACGATGGGAAACCTAAATAGATGATAAGAATAGGGTATTATTATAGTGAAATAAAATTTAATAGATATTTTGATTATAATATGAATTTGATAATCAATGCTTTTTTTTCTTATGATCTCTAGATCTACTTCTACTTCTCTTTTTATGCTTTGATTTTTTATCTTGTCGTTCCTTACTTTTTTTCCCTATTATTATTTATATTATGATACTTGATCTTCTTTTTTCGTCAGAGGAACTTCGATCTCTATCCTTCTTCTTTTTATGCTTTTTAGAATGGCTTGATGATTTCTTTTCTTTGTCTTATTTTTCAGTTTCTTTTTAGACCATTTATAATAAGGCTTCTGCCATTTTGTTCTGCTTTTAACTATATTTTTATAGAAATGGATGTGGATACTATACCTTTCCTGTCAATCCAGGTATTTTACCCACATTCATCTTATTCCAATTCATTTCCATCTATTATTATTACACCAATGATGCTATGGTTTCATTTAACAAGGCATGTTATGCCTAATTTAATTGAATTTTTTGGGAAGGGATGTTCTGGTTGCTAGGGGAACGACTGGGTGATTTTTTTGGTTGTTCTTTGACTGGACTTGCATTGACAGGAGCTTTAATTAATTGTAATTAATTGAATATACAAATTATTTGATTGTAATCCCATTCGATCTCAACATCCTTTGGAGTAGGCTCTTATTAAGGTTGGGGCACAGGTTCTTGTTCTTCGTCGTTTTATTTGATTTATTCAAACAATAGACATATACGTTGACCAATATCCTGATAAATAAAATTAATAATAGGATCATTACAGCTGGAACTTCTTAACAATCTTTACTCCTGATTACTAGATCGCCAGTTTTTGGATTAATGGTGTCTTACAATTTGGCAAAATCAACAGTACCCTTCCTTAACCATTCAATTGAAAAATTATCAGCCAATTGAATAGTGGATGTACCACACCATTACCATTTGGGATCTCGAGGAACTTGTATATTCTTCATCTTAGCACAACCTAAAAACTTTTCAACACGATTAGCAATAAAAATCAAAATGACTTTTTTGTTATTAAATTAATCCATAAGAGTCCCAAAGTTACGACGAGTAGTAGCCCAAACATCGTGAGTTTTGGCCAAAATCACATTCTGTTCGGTGTTACTCTTAACAATAAAGAAAACAGCATTTTTAATTTATTATTCCAACTCTGCGTTGGAAATCTCAGTTTATTACTTGATAGTCTAAACTTGATAATTGACATATTTAAATGGACATTATTGTAGCTCATTAAAGAAACACTTCGTAACTTTGATAAATTGTTCTTCGCATCCTTGGCATATCCTCCTCTAACAACAAGGGGTCTAAGATGCGCTTCTCGCAGATAGGCATGACTCACACAACGATTGGCCCTACTGGTATGGTTGTCTCACCACAATCACTGTTTATTTATTTCTCACCTAAACAATTATTAATTTAATTATTCTACTTTATCAGCTAATCCTAATGGTTTTTCTTATCCACCATTCTATTCCAATTCTCCATAGATAACTAACTCTTCAGAATTTTGGTTGGACTATCCTTTCTAAGCCTAAGGCATTTCTAGATTAATATTTAATTTGATTACTTAGAAAATCTTTTATTTTTTGTCGTAAATCTTTTAGTTGCACATTCACTCCTTATATTGGAATTTTATATGTTTGTGCCTCGTGTTTCATTTTAAAATACACGATGTTCTCAGCCATTAAGATTTTTTAATTATTTAAAATAATTATTCTTTTAAATATAAGACAAATTTTACATACATACAATTTTATATAATATAAAAATGGAGTGATTTTCTATTTTACAATTCAAGAGAGACTTTAATTTAATGAAACTATATTATTTCAAAATTTTGTCAATAAAAATTAAGCAATCAGAATTTAGATTTCAAACATCATCTCAGAAAATGGTTTCTCTTCTTTAATTGATTTTGGTACTTATTTCTCAAGATTATCAAATCCTTAACTTTAGAACTATTAGAAACAATTTATTTGACGTATTTCTTATTCATTCATATTTCCTAGTACATTAATCAAATCGAACATTGAGTCCTTTATCTAAAAATAAATATTATGTAGTTACCGGCTTTTTATATCTGTTTTTGATTCTGTCTTTTAACCATGTCAAGTTCGAAATAGCTTTATCTTCATTCAATGTATATCTAATATTGGGAGGGCAAAATAACTTAGATTTTATGTAAAAATACTTATGTTTTAATATCAAAATATCTTTAAATAAGAATTATTTCGATATCACAGAGTGTTTATGTTCCAACAATTATTCTGTTTTATTTGTATTCTTGTTTCAGTTTTTGGGTTGATTAATCATGGAAATACGAAGCCAACGAATTTGCAACTGGTGGTATGTATACTTTTTATTCATTAACACAAAACTGATTAGAATTGTTAAATTGGAAGCTTGGCACAGACAATCCTTACAGAAATGAAGGAATTTATATGTTATCTTTATAAACAGAATCAGCTAATTAATATTTGGTAAGTTTACTTGAATTCCTCATCTGGAGTTGTGGAATTGATGTGTTTGGAAACTCCATTAACGGGGCAGGCGGGAAATTATATACGAAATAAGGATAGCTGGATGCTTAATTTTGCTGTTCCTTTGATTACGTCGATATATCAATACAATCACTCAACATAATTTATAATTATAATTATTAAATAGTGTACAACGCAGAATCTCAGTTTAAATATGCACATTAATTCTATATACATATCATATAGATGCATTTTTTTATCCACAAAACATCTCCAAAATCATCACCCTACTTTCAGATTTCAAAATACCAATCATTTAATTCAAAATCTGGATCTAAGTAATATTAACATAAAAAATGCTTAATTTAATGTTTTTGTGAAGTTTGGAAGAGATCTCCCTAAATAGCAAACAATTGGGTAGGACAATTGATGAATCACTTTTATAGATTTATTGAATAATTTTATTCCACATTTATTGACCAAGTTATTACAAATACTATGTCTTATTAAAATTATGAATTTGTTTAATTCATCCTCATTTAGTATATTGTTTTTTAATATGATGATTACTTTTCTTTTTACTATGAATAAATACATTATTTATGTTAACAAACACAATTTAATTATCAATGTTATTATAATTTAAGATTTAACGAACATTTATGAAATAAAAGCAATCTACCTCAAATCAATGTTTAACAGGTGTAATAAAACACATATATATTCATTAATCTATAATACATAATAATTCATATTGTAAATAATAATATATAGATTAATCAAAACTATTTATTGATTTTACACTTTTAATCCTATTTTGGAAAAAATAAGTTTCTTTTCACCTTCGTTTCTAATTAAATTTGATCTATAGAATTGACATCCAATTAAATCAATAGTTCATTATTTATATTATATGATCAATAACAATTGCTTAAATTACTTATATTCCCTTTTTATTATCTGTATTCACATGTTCTCAGGATTTTAATAAATAGTTGTGTAAATAATCAAAATCAATTTGGAACAATAAATGTAAAGTATTTTGTATAGGAATAATTAATTTACAATTTGAACAATATTTAATTTATCATCATTCTATAATTGAATTATTTGACGAAAAAAAGAAGGAGTCATTTGATGAAAGATTTTTAATATTATATAAAATTAATAATAATGTTTGAAAAATAACTCGAAAAAATATTGAATTGGGTTTTGGGAAAATTTATCGATGGATTTGATGCATAAAACCTTCATATTGGAATATGGAGTGGAGAAGTTACCATATAAAATGTTGCCTTGAAACCTGATATCATAAAAATGCTTGAATTACCTATCAAGTTGTGTTTTAGCCATGTAGGAAAATTGAAGCTAAATGTAATGTATAATTTAATTTACATTAGGTACCATGGAAATCTTTAACTAGTTCGCCAGTTGAAGTTGTTTTATCTGATTTATATCTGATTGTTTCTTTAGATCATCCAGATCACTGGTAATTTATGGATTACTCAGGTTTCATAAAGAAAATGGAGATTCTTGAAAAATTTAAGGAATAAATAATTAAAAGCATTTCAGAAAATTCGAAGTAGTAAAATGATAAAGATGATGGGTATTTCATGAAGGTAGTGTTTAAAATAATTGATAATATATAATTAAGCGTAACGAATATACATATAAGATTTGAGGATACAATAAGAAATGAATTTGCATGGGGAATATCATTAAAATCAGTAGAGACCTTCACCTGCAATTCAGAATGGAAAAAATAATATTTCGATAGAACAAAAGAAGAGAATGTATATTAAAAGAATTATTTATATAGAAAAAAGTGCCTCTATAAAAATTGTTAACTTTAATTAATATTGGAGTATACTGGAATTAATAAGAAAAAGAGTTATTGAATTCCTTAGAGAAGGATGAAATATTAAAAAAGATGGCAGAATTAGTGATATCGTAATAAGATCCAAAAGATCATCCAAAGTTCGCATAATTTATGCTATTACTTAATGCTTCAGGTAGATATTATTAGAATACATCTGGCAAATTTGATTCTCCTGAATACACTATTACCCTTGATTTGAATACAATTGATTTAGCAATAGAAAATTCATAACTCTAATAATTGATAAGAATGGCAGAACTATTCTCACTATATTAAAATAGATTAAATAAATAGAAGAAATAGAAGTTGTTGTTAACAAAGCAATAAATTGATGATTAAACATTAATCTTTTAGAATTTATATGAAAAAATATTAAGAAGTTCTGATCAAACAACTAAGGCCTTGACAAAGAATGAAAATGATCTTTTTGAATAATCTGTTAGTAATTTAAGTATAGATATTCTGTGTGAATCTGCAAGAGAAATAATCAAAGTAGTTGAAAAAGAAAGAGCAATCAAGGAAGCTGAAGATAAAAAGAAAAAGAAAGGAGGTTGGTTTAGTTGGGGTTCAAAAAAGGATAATAACATAATAGATGAATCAGAAAAGGATGAACTACTTAAATTTATTGACAAATTAGCCGATTTCCCAGATTTAAAAGATTTCAAAAGACCACCAGATTATGTCAAGTATGCAGCTAAATTCTCATTAAAGTCTGGAACAATTCATGTTTTGAAATAATTTGAAGCGAAAAGAGAAGGAGTGCAATTAAAATATTCTGGATTTGAGGGTTAGTTAGAAATTAAAGAAAGTGGAATGTTTCTCAATTTAGGATTATCTTATATTGGAATTGATCTTGTAACCGAGCCAATTATAAATAATGTAGTAATGTACTCTCAGCAAACCAGAAAAGTATTTGTTGAGTAAGTAAACAAATAGAAGTTTATAGATTTTACATTTGAAACCAATCCAGTACATCATAAAGGAGTAGATAAATACGTCAAATTAGAAACAGGATCTCTTAAATTGGTATTTAATCCAATCATTTTGGTTCGTATTCAATAATTTATTGATTTTTAAATAAAAGATGAAACATTGAAAAATGCTGCTTGGGATTAAGTAGAGTATGCTTAAGATTTAGCGGTCAATTAAATGGCTAAAACATAATTATCTTCATCCATTTTATTTGTGGATGTTAAAGTAAAATCCACTATAGTTTTGGTTCCAATACCTAATACAAATGAAAATTGGTTATTGAATTTAGGAGATATTTCGATTGTTACTCCAAATACGAATGAAGTTCATTATGATAAGTTTGAGATTACATTACAAGACTTCACATTTAAGCATTATAAATCATTTTAAGAGTGTGAGAAATCTATAAATAATGGAGCATATTTAAATAATATTGATGATTCTTTTAGTGTAATTTAAAATATCAAAGTCTCAATAATAGCCAAACTTTTGAGAGGTAGTTCAAAACCTCCCAAGGAATTAGCTTAAATTTTAGTAGATGGGGTGATTCCCTAATTGAATGTCTTTGTCAATCCATTAATATATAATCGAATCATCAAGGTGGGTGATTGTTTTATTGCACCAATTACAGAACCTGAAGAAGCAATGCTGAGATAATCTAGATTGACTATTGAAAAGGCCTAAACTGAAAGAACTGCTTTGATTGAGACAGCTACTAAAGTTGGCAAGATTTGGAAAAGGGGATAATTACTGAAATGGTCTTAATATACTGGAGTATTAAGTGGGGGTTATATCTATCTATTTGCCAAGCCTAAAGATGAATAGGCAGAATCCTTCTTTTGGGTTAGGAATAGTGATTTTGAAGATGTTTCCTAGGAGGAAGCAGGGATGAGCAATGCATTTTACATCAAGAATAAATATGGAGATACATTAATAGCATTTGATAAACAAAAGATGGCCAATGATTGGAAGGAGGCCATAGAAGAAATGAGAACTTTATTGAAAGCTGATAAAAATATTGAACATGTACATGCGCACAGTAATAAAAGTATGAATAAAGAGAGTAGACCATTGAATTTGAAATTTGAATTATCGGGATTCTGTTTGCATTTGCAAGATGAAAAATTAAGTGATTGGTTATAAGTAGTAATTAGTGGTTTGAGTGCTGGTACATCAGTATTAGATGGATCGATAGATTTGGATTTGAAATTAAGAGATCTTTACGTAATAGATAGTGTGTAAAATTATTTGAATCCATTATTTAAGTATATTGTGAAATCGGATCCAGATCCAGAATCAAACGAATTAATAAATATTAATGTTCAATAGATTAATACAAAAGATAAGAGATACAATAAAAAGAATCTGATAGTCTAAGTTACTTTTGGTACTTTGTGTTTGATTGCTAAACCTTTAGTAATTGCGAGACTACTCTTATTTGTTACTCCAGCAGATTAATAGAATCAGATGAAAGGTTATGAAGAAATGGATCAAGCAAAGAGGAAGATAGAATAGACCAAAAAGGAATTAGAAGGTGCAGCATAGACTGTGAAATTAGATAAAATGTAAGACGTAATTTTGATGGATGTTAATGTTAGAATAAGAAGTATAAATGCTATTTTAGTACACAGATTCACTATTTTACCATTGGCTGAAATCAAGATAGAGAACACTGAAATAGGACTCATCAAATACGTTGATGAATTATAATTGAATGGCACTTTGGGGAACTTATAACTTTTTGATCTAACCAATTATCC
This sequence comes from Paramecium octaurelia, assembly GCA_905182995.1. NCBI lineage: Eukaryota > Ciliophora > Oligohymenophorea > Peniculida > Parameciidae > Paramecium > Paramecium octaurelia. The sequence continues at coordinate 762,295 of CAJJDP010000001.1, forward strand.
AAACACTCTTAGTTAGGAATCTGAATATGATCAAGTATAGCCTAAATAAATGGTTGGAGTCAAACTTCAATAATAGTCATTATTGAAAATGAATCTAATCTTGTACTCAGATGGTTCATCTAAAATATTTAATAATGTTAATATTATCATCGATGTAGAAATGAGTTAATTAATTATACATGTAATGATGTAACCAGTCTTGAGATTATTAGATTACACTCTCTAATAATTGCTTTACGCTTTACAAAATCCTAAGCAAACTATATCTCCAAATTCAAATCTAGTCTAACTAGAAGAAGAAGCTATTGAATAATATTAAAATTCAAGATCCCAATTTGCTAGATAAACTATCAAATTGTCAGAAGAAGAAGCATCTGGCTTATAAAAACTATTAAAAAATCCACCAGGAATGAAATTAAATGTTAAAATTCATAATCCTTAAGTGATTCTTAAACCAAACTAAAGTTCAAATTCCTCAATGATTATTGATTTGGGAACCATATTTGTATCAAATAAAAGAGTATAAGCAACAAATAGAGTAACGGGCTAAGGATTGGAATTTGTTTGGGTCGAGTAATTTTTATTAAATATGAAGGATATCTAAATTTATTAATAAAATGAATAAACTAAAAGGGAATTTAGTTTACCATTTGATTTTAATATAAACGTTGAAATATTTACACTTGCTGAGAAATATGCTTTGAATTATCCTAAGTTGAAGTTTGATGAATAATTAAAGATTAATTGTTTTGTTGCTCCAATGATTTTATAAATGACCCATTCTGATTACATGTTTATGATGAAATGTCTATTTCACAATATAGCATATGATGATGGATTTGATAATATGATAAGAATTAACAATCCAGAATATTTTAAAGCATTCTTTGCATAATAGGATTTGTAATAGATTAAATTAAAAGAAATGCTTAGATAATAAAATGAGAATCCCTAAATCAATTTCTAATTAGATATAGAGAACTTTACTATATTTTTATTAAAAGATATTTAACCAAAACCAACTCCCTTCTAGAGAATGACTTTGATTATGATGAGGATAACATTTTAAAAGTGTAATAACGGATCAATGAAAGTCAATTTATTGATAAGAGATATGGAGGGAAGCATGTTTTAAGGAGATTAGTCCTTACAGGAATTTAATGAATTGCCTTTTATTGGTAATATGAATTTTCATTAGAAATATACTTATGAATAAGTAACCAATTTAAATGGTTTAGTAAGGGGAAAACAAGGAACATAAAGTAATGCAGATTAATAAATAATTTTGGCTAGCACTGGTTAACTTAGTTAAAGGATGAGGAGAGATTAAATTTTTAAGTTTGAGGATGCCTTTGAGTAGTAGAATGATGGCAATATTCAATACAAATTGATGTTCTCATTAATAATGAATCTTAATGGAGATAAATTAATTAATGTTGAATTGTCAGATTTTAAGTTACAATTACATGCTGGTCCTCTATTTGAAGTGCTTTAACTGATAGCTATGGATGATCCAGACTTAAATGCAAAACCAGGAAAATTTGTTAATCTTTAATTATAATAATAACAATAATAGTAATAATAATAGTACGGGGTATTGTCAATAAAAGTAAATCTAAGGAATGTAATCACATGTGTCCCATCTTAAGTTGAATCTAATGTCTTAGCTATTCGTGGGATATTTGAAATTACTTTGAAAATGTATCCATAGAGAACTTAGAAGTAAGTTTAAGCAGAAATTATGGAAAAGAATATCCCAGAAAAGGATTGGAATAAATTGAATATAGTTATGTCAATAAATGCTAAATTATAAAGAATAGAGATTTTCCTATGTAAAAGCTATGATTTAGGGAAGAGGGATGATTTTAAATAAGTTAAAAAAAGAGAGATTTTGTAACCTGCTGATATTGAAGTAATGATAGCCAGGGCTGCAGTATTCTATGCAAATTCAACAGAGTTTGGAGATGATATCGATATTGTTTGTAAAATCACTCCAATCAGTTTGAAAGTTTCCTTCAAAGACTTACTCACTATCTAAACTGGTTTAACATATTAGCTGAGCTAGATGCCAAAACAAAACCCTGCTGCCATTAATGAACAAATGAAAAATAATGAATTGTCTAAATTAGATGCTTCTCATCTTGATAAAATATCAATGAATTCAATGAGAATTGATTTGGAAATTGAAAAAACAAAAGTTGTAGTATTAAATGATATGGGTAACACCTTTGCTCCATTATTCGATTTATAAGTAGATCTAATCAAAATTCTATTACAAAAGAAACCTATTCTTTTTGAAATTAGTATTTTAATCCCCTTTGAATTAAAAAACTTTAATCCTCTTACCTCTAAATGGGAACCAATCATAGAGAAAACAGAATTTCAAATAATTTACTTATCAAGTCTGTTGGGTGAAACGAAAAACCTAATTACAATAGAACAATTAAAGGAGGATGCATCTTTTAATCTTAATATATCTTCTGTCTGTATCTAGACGGTTCTAAAGGTGCTGAAAATTATGAATAAGATTTTTAAGAAGTCAGATGTTAGAGAATAGAGAAGCTTGTCTAAATCTTCATTAACGTCCGAAAATGAGGGGAGTGAAGTACTCATTTAAGAATCACCATATGCAATAAGAAATTTAACAGGCAGACCTCTTCAAATTGAGTATATTGATAAAAATAATTAATCTCAATTGAATGTACCTGTAAATCAATAATTAAATATGGTTTATGATGAAGAAATGGAATAGATGAATAGTAATAAAATAAGAAGAGTAAATGTAAACATTAAATTGGACAAGAAGACATTTCCATTGAAATATATTGACTTAGACAAGACTAGAGGAAAACTGTATGAACATGAAAGTCTGCAAGCTTATGGTATAGTAAAATTAGACTAAGTAACAAGTTAAAAGATACTAATCGTATCATCTCCAATTATAATTGTAAATAAAACAAGCAAATCTATAATCTTACAGATTAGTGATGATAAAAACTAATAAATATTTAAATTATAGCCATTAGTCAATGAATTAGATTTAACAAATGTTGTGCCAATTCCAATTGGATTTGAGAATTCTAAATTTTGTTTAAAGGTTGAGAATTGCCCACAATTTTCAGAAGAAATAAAAATAGATGCTTTAATTAGAAATTCAGCTGTAGGATAGCCATAAGCGATACACACAAGAGAAGGAATATATATTCAATTGAAAGTATATTTAGATAAGGAATATAAAGATAAAGTTAAAATAGAATTGCAAGCACCTTATAGAATAACAAACTCATTGCCAAAAGAAATTTACGTTCAAATGCTAAATTAAAGAAAAGAAACAACATACATCAAAAAAATATAACCAAGGGAAACCATGGAGGATTACATGCATTGTCTATCTAGTATTGATAACAAAAAAAACACTTATATTAGAGTATTATTGTAAGGGTTTTATTGGTCAAGTGAGTATCAACTATCATCACCATTAGTAGAGGAAGGACAAAAGAACAAAACTGATTATTTAGGAAAATTATAATTGGTTGATGGAATGGATAACCAATTAACTTTGTTAATCTTTGAGCCTTGGCGATAACCAGACTATAATAAAGCAACAAGAGAGTTTGTAATTCATAGTATGGGCTATATAATAAACAAAACTGGAATGGATTTATAATATTATACATCTGAAAAAAAGAAGAACCTAATACCAATCGCAGGATAAAATCCAATTAATTCAGGAGATTCAATAGACAGAAACATAATCTTCATCGGATAAGAGTGCGGAAATATATTATAGTTGTCTCATTCATCTGCCCCTCAAAAAATATCATAATTTCCAATTTAAATATCTAGTATTGGTGAACCATTCATTGATATCATTAGGGTAGATGAAGAGGATTCTAGTAGACTGCTTTAAACATATCTAGGAGCTAAATTGGATTTGAAGGTCTGTAATAACAAATATACTCTTTTTTCAAAGGTGATTACAATAGAGCCTAGATTCATTTTGGTAAATAATACTGATAAAGAATTGATAATACACGATGTCGATGGAAATTACCATTAAATTATTTAGCCTAATCAAAGAGCCATTTCTTAAGTTAAATATAATGTAAAGCAAAAAGATCCATTTGATTTACAATTTATAACAATGAATCTTAATGAAAATACTTATCATCCAAGTGGTAGAATCAATATATGCTCGGTTGGAATAGTAAATTTTCAATTGAGACATACATAAGATTCTTAAGAAAAATTATACTTAAGTTGCGATATTCGAAAAGAAGGATGTAGTTTATATATTATCTTTACTTAACTCTCTCTCGATTAAGCACCATATAAAATAGAACTTGAAGCTGAGGCATTAGAATTAGTAATTTAAGAGTTGAAGGTCACTCTCAGATAAGATAATTAAGTTGCCTATTTTGCTTCTGATGACCCTTAACAAATGAGTAGGATTTTGAATGTAGAATTGAGAGTTGCAGATGATCCTTATAATGATTTTACTCCCTTTAAATATAAACTTAATCCAGATATCATTGGTGTTTTTAAGATCTACACTTTTAAACCTAAAAAAGGATCTATGGCTAATCCTATTTCTGTTGCTTTGACTATCATGCCTTAAGGTAATCAGAAGCATGTTAAAGTGGCCATAGCCACATAGGAATAAATGGCACTCTATCAGTCAAAACCAAAATAAGACTTCTTAAAGTAAGTCAAAGAGAAGGAAAATCTTGGAATAGAAATGAATGAAGACTCCATAAGATAATCGTATTCGCTATAACAATCACGTCAATCTCAATAATAAGATGGTGATAAAATCTTGACGAGAATTAATCTTAAGATAAATTCATTTTCATTATCTATTGTTCATAATTCTCAAATGAAAAAGAGACCAGCAGAATACTTTCACTTTTTATGTAAAAATATAGAATTTGTTACTATTTCAACAAATATTAGTTTGGTTGTTTAATTGAGAGTACAATATATAAATTTTGATCATAACGCTTAATTTTATGTTCAATTTCCTGTTATTTTAACACCATAAAAATATTCAATATATTAACCAACTTAAATCTAATAATAATAATAATAATAATAATAATAATAATAATAATAATAATAATAATAATAATAGTAATAATAGGAAGCTGTCAAATAATATTAATAGAGCGAAAAATACTTTTTTAATTTCTTAATTATGAAGGATAATAGGGTTACATCAATCAACTTATTTCAAAATGTCACTTTAGAAATAGATCCATTTGAAGTCAAAATAGAATAACTATTCATTAATAATTGTTTAGATTTCATTTGGGCTATAACATCGTATTAAGGATTAATAAATGATTATAATAAGACCTAATCAGAAATTTTGCTTAAATAAAAATAATCAGATACTCAATCCTTATAAGAAAAGAAATAAAGTACTAATAGTTCAGCATAAATTGAATCAGTTTACTAATCCAATGAAGAGTGGAGAACGAAGTAATTACCAAAAGCATAATTACCAACTTATATTAGTGAAATCATCATATCCCCAATAGCCATAAATGTCACTTTCTAAATGACAGGCAAAGGAGATCTAAAATTAGTATAGTCTGCCTTATTTTCATCCATAGCCTAAGCTTTGGGGGTCGCATTGACAGATGTAAGTGATGCACCAATTGTTATTTCAGGATGGCAACTTGAAAATTGCTTTGATACAATTCCAGGAATACTGAAGAAAATGTAGGAATTTTATCTTGCTGCAGGTTTGAAGTAACTCGGCAAATTGATTGGAAGTTTGTCAATTATAGGTAATCCTATTAGTTTATTTAATAATGTATCAACAGGATTTAAAGATTTCATTGATAAACCAGCTGCAGGATTGACTTAAGGTCCTTTAGAAGCTGGTTTAGGATTAGCCTAAGGAGCTGGATCATTGGTATCTCATACTATATTAGGAGCAATAAACTCAGTTAACAAAATAGCTGGAAGCGTAAGTGGAGGTTTGGCAAATTTGGCAATGGATGAAAATTATTTAAGGAAAAGAGAAAAGATGAAGATGTAGAAACCAAAGCATATTGGTGAAGGTTTAGGATAAGGAGCCCAATCAATAATGACAGGAATAACAGATGGCATTGCTGGAGTTTTCTTGAAACCCATATAAGAAACCAAAGAAAAGGGTTTGAAAGGAGTCTTTACCGGAACAGCTAAAGGATTTGCTGGACTAATCATAAAACCAATAACTGGAGTTTTAGATGGATTCTCCTAAACTGCAGCTGGAATTCAAAATACAGTTCAATATTTTGATGACAAACCTAATAATAATAGATCTAGAAATATTCGACCTGTTTACGGATATGAAGGATATATCACTGATTTCATTTCACTTGATGCCGAAGCCTATGCTACTCTTTAGTTCATACGTAGGGGCTAATTAATAAACAATAGATTTGTAGCATCCTACTTTTTGAATTCTGAACATGATGGTTATTGTATGCTGGTCTTAACTATTGAGCATTTTATATATATGTCAGTGAAGACGAAGAAGAAAGTAAAATTCGTAGTTAAATTTAGGTTTGGATTTTGGCATCAACTGAAATCACTCATTTAGAGATCGTTCCTTCAGGACTCAAGATTTAAGTGAATAAACCTTAAAAACAATTGAAAGTATATAAAAATTAATCATTTAGAACAAATACATTACTTAATTAGTCTTAGGAGAGGACTTGAAATATGATATCTTTTAGACAATGTAGAGCATATGGGATTCGGTTAAGGGGAATAAAAGTTGAGTGGTTATTTAACTAAATAATAATTTATATTATCATATTCAAACTTTCAATTCTCATCTAGCTTAATTAATATTCTTTTTCCATATTTTAATATTTATTAATCCTTTGTTTATGCCTTATAATTAATGTTATATTTACTAAAGTCATTTCGATTATCTATCTAATTTACAATTCTTCAAATTTCTTTCGACATTCAGGATAAGCACAAAGATTCCCTATAGAAAATAAGGATATTCTTGTTGGTTGAGACCCTTTGTCTGTCTTCACTAATTCTAATAATTAATGTAAAGCTCCATGTTTTATTAAATCCTTTGTTAAGGCATTAGAATTCCTCACAAAATTTCCTAATGCTCCAGCTGCATTTGCTCTAGTTTTTTCCTTTTTTTTAAATAATAAATATACTTCTTAATCTCTTAATAAATCAACTAACATTGGTACAACTGGTCTTAACTATTCATACAATCTGTCACTATGAAATCCTGCATTTCCAACTGCAAAGCAAGCAAATTTGCGTGTATGTTTATCTGGATCTTGACAACATTTTATGCAAAGATTAATTAAATCAAATTTTAGTAAGTGCTCATAAAAAAAGGAAGAATGTCGACACAAATTACCAATTAAATTGCAAACTTTTGCTCTAACATTAGAATCAGGAGATTAGATTTACTATTTCAAGTCAGTATACAAATTAATCGAATGAATATTTGGATAAAAATCTTTACTAATCCTGGCCAATTAAGAAAGGATATTAATTGAATCAACACTCATTATTTGATATTTCTACAAAATAGCCAATCCATTGTTTTATACAAAACTTTATGCAAATTGTTTGTCTTCTTCATTATTTCCCACCAATCTTGAAATGAATGAAATAACTAAAGATATGTGATCTTTTTATAAATATTTGATCAAATTTAAAGTTAAAGCTACTATCTCTTGATTACTCAATTCTTTAAATACATTATCACAATTTTATTCTTAAAATGCCAAAATGAAAATTCGAATAATTTAAATGCTCATTACATTTACGCATGCCAAGCCTCCTCCACTAGAAGATGGCCATTCTTGAATACTTTATAATTAAGCTTCTTTTAAAAAGGAACACAAAATTCTAATAGAGTTTTCTTAAAAGATTAATTATCCTAAGGCTTTGAAATTTGAGTATATTGAATCATGAATTAAAATTAATAACGATACAAATCCTTTTGGAGATACATCATTCCTGCTAGTAACATTCAATAAAATTTAGAACAATAATTAATGTATTTCATATTTTTCCAACAATTAAAACAGATCTGTCAATTTCTTTTACTCTTTATTATATCTGAATAGTAGTTTTTGTAACAATGTAATAACTCCATCAACGAATCCATAACTAGGACAACCAAAACTGCTACCCTCTAGCTTTCTAATTTCTTCTGTTCTATTTTGTTTTTTATTCGGATTGACCAGTTCGCTTAATAATTTGTAAGGTAGTTATTAGCTAAAATAATTAAGTAATTGATTCGTAAAGTTGGTTTCTTATTATAATAATTCTGCAATCAACTGAATTGCTGATAAAGAAACTATAGGATTTAACTAAATATTATTCTCAAAAATTTCAATCACCTGTTATAAATTAACCTAATATTCCTAATTTTTATTCTTATATTATTAAACTAAGATTAACAAGGCAGTTCCTTAAAATAATGCTTCATCAGAATTAAGTGCTTGACTAATCAGTTCTTTTGAAACATGAACATCTTTACTAACTCTAATCATTTATAATAAAATTCTCAATACAGAGATTCTTGTTAAATTTTACTATTCATCTTATTCATTATAAATTTTCATATGATCAATATCTGCATAAGCAGTAACTATCTAGTTTTTCATTGATTCAAACAGAGGTAATGCCTCATTAAAATTTAAAATTTAGATTGAATATCCTTTTTTCCAAGGAAAACTAAATATTTCTCCATGAATAGGATGTATCAATACTCCAATTACTTAAGTAGCAAATTTGTGAAGAGTAACATTATTTTTTGTCAGTTTAGCAGTTTCTTAGGCTAAGTTATGTTCAACTAATTCTTTATAAAACAATACAGATCTAACTGGATTTAGACTAGCTTAATTAGCAAATATCCCAATAGTTTTAATTGTGTTGATTAATTCATTATTTTATCCAATCTTCAGAATTTGGGCAGTCATGCCAATGAATTTAATAAATATATTATCAATTCCAATATTTTTATCAAAGGTGGCTTTGGCCAAAAGTCCAATAGTCTTAATTAACTCAGATAGCAATTCAGAACTACCTTATTTTAGAATACTCTTAACATGAGTAACCAATTAAATAGGAATTTATTAGTTTTTAACAACATCCAAGCCTTCTTATAAGTTTCCTTTGGTTATAACTTATCCAAAGACTTTCAAAGCGCAATGCAAAGAGGGTTTCTTTGGTGGAGCTAAAACTTGAAGCAATTTATCGAGAAATCCAGGGTCGCACCTTAATTATGTAGCCCCTTGAACATCATTGGCAATTTATTCACTTTTCACCCAATATTCATCATTGCAAGGCATTCTTCTGGGAGAGATATCTCTTGTATCTTTACCTTAATCATAAGTTATGATTTCTCTTGTAGGTGTTAAAGATCTTTTGCGTTTATCAATGACTTCATTTTCCACACCTGCCCATTAACTATATTATTCTAATCTTTTTTTCCTTTCATATTTTTCTTAGTCAGACTCTTATATAAATGGATGATTTAGCAGATCAGGCCATCCTAATCTATCAGAAGGTGTTTTATTGAGTAGTCCTTTTAAGAAACTTTTGAATTCCAGACTCATATTGTCTGGATATTTTACAGGATCCTTTATGATAAGTTGAATTAAAGAGTAAATTTGATTTGTATAGAATGGTGGTTAGCCAACAAAAAGTTCGTATAAAATCACCCCCAAAGACCAGAGATCAACGGTGTGATTATAAGGTTATTCTTAAACTAACTCTGGAGCCATGTAAAGTGGAGTACCTTTGATAGAATGCAACACTTAAGTATTTGTAGACATTGCTCTTGCAAATCCAAAATCACACAATTTAACAATTCCATTGGCAGATAGTAAAATATTTTAGGGTTTCATGTCCCTATGAATAATTCTGTTTGAATGCAGATAATGAAGTGCTCTAACCAATTATTATGCTATTTTTCTAACTTCACTTTCAGGAAGATTACGATCATCCTCCAAAATTTCATACAATTCTCCTTAAGCAAACTAATAAGTAAAACAATTTAAATTACTTCAGTTACTAAGCAAAACTCTCCTTACGTCTCAAATGCATCTAATAATAAGATTATATTTTCATGCTTCAATCTTCTCAATATTTCAATTTCCTATCTCAAATTTGCTAAATCTTTTTCTGTTTTTCCCCTTTTACTTATGAACTTCAAAGCTGCCATCTAATTGCTTTTCTTCTATCTTCCCTTAAATACCTTTCCAAATTGACCTTCACCTATTAAATGCAAGACATGATAATTTTCCATTTGATTTTAATTTATAATGTATATGTTAATTTAATATAACATCTTATTTACTATAGAATATTTGATCAAAATAATATTCGTTTTTATAAGTAATGAAAATTCAATTCCTTCTGGCATGCATTGTTTTTGCATCCGCTCAATCTTCATTTCTTGAAGAATCCTTAATTAACAGATCATTTGCCCCCATGATGAATATATTCTTAGAGAAATCAACCGATCCAACTTAATAATAATAATTAGAAACAGCCACCCCTCCTGATACACTTCTCACAGCCACCCTTGATAGTTACATTGATGCCTCAAAATAATAATAAATTCTAATTGCACAGCAATATGAGTAAAATTTACCAGCCAACGGTGATTGTATTATTCTTTATGGAGAATGTGAATATAAGGGGCCTTCTTTCAAATATTGTGATTAACCAGGAGAATACATCAAATTTGATATTCCTGTACATTCAGTTTACATCCCTATTGGGTATCTCATACAAATATTCTAGAATGTCACTCAAAATTAAAGATGCTCTCTAGGGAAATAAGATTAATTTAATTTATAGTCATGAATGCATATCTGAAGGTATTAACATTCCAGAACCCAAAATTTATGAAGATCATCCAAATGATTGGTTTGGTGAAATTAAAGAATCTGATAAGGCTGTTCTTGATTCAGGAGAACTTGCAACTCCATAAATTAAGTATTATGACAATGATGGAAATGTCATATGTATATTAATAATTTTATTGCATTAGCTAAAGAAGAATACTAAAAATTAGTCGAAGCTGATTTATAAAGGTCACATAATTTCTATCTTGGAATAGTTGAATAGCCAGATTATTCTTAGCCAAATTAATAAGTAGAATCTAATGAATGAAATGTTAAATTAATAACCATTAATAATTATTATTTCCCTTCTTTTGAATTTGTATAAGTTCTATTATTCCTACTTTAGTAAACTGTATTTTTTCAAATTTTATATAACACAAATTAAAACGCATATTATTACAAAAATTAATAATAAATTGCAGTTGTGTTTGTTAGAATTATTATAGTTCTATTATTAATTGACGACCTCTGGGAAGAAATTATTTATTTTAAAAAATGAATTTAATTTATTTATAAAGTTAAATATATAAATAATAACAATTTTTATACACATATAAACACTTTCATATTTTTCTAACTTACAGAGGTATTGTTTCAAATAATATTATTTTTTAATTTGGTATCTATTTTTATATGCACGCTTTTAGGAGTTTATCCTTAATTACTCTTAACTAATATGCCAAATCAAAGACAACAGAAAATATCAAGATAGAAGTAAATATTGCAATATGGAACCATCCTACTATATATTTTTAGTCTAAAGTTAGATTAGGCATTGAATACAAAATGAAGAAACTAGTGGCCAAAGTAATTTTGGATTCCACAAATATCATTTTGTAGTATTCGTAACCATTTGTCATAGGTCTCTTAGATACAAGATATAAAGCAAATGAAATATGAGTAATCGAAATAAGTGTCGTTTGTAATTATCCGGATTATTACATAAAAATGAGTAAAAGCATAAAAACTAATTTTTTAATTAATAGTAGCGAATTGAATTGTCTAGCCCATAATCCACGATTTTCTGTGACTCCTTCAGATAAAACCGTGAATTAATCAGCAATCCCATTTGATTACTAGGTTTGTTTTGAGAGAATCAAGTATATGATGGTTAGTACTAAACAGAATGACATTCCAGCAATTAAGACACTAACAAATGTTATAAAGATGTGAAATTTTGGGTAATATAACTAAAGCAAGACTGTAAAAAGAATGTCATATGTATTGGTTAGAAAAATTCTAATTATTCCAGAATAGAAAAAGTAAAATTAGAATCGTATTAATAATCTATATAGTTATTAAGTTAATTTTAGAAAGTATATATGGTCATATAAATAGTGAACATATTTATTTATAGCATAAATGAGTAATAAACTGGCATAAAAGGATGCAAAAGTAGTACCAAAAATCATCATGGAGCTTCCAAAATTATAAAAGTAAAATGCATTAATATTGTCTTCTTTAAACTTGTTAGTGGTTTCAATGAATATTGTTTCACCGAAACTAAATAGATTGATGATTTTTTAAAAGTGAATGAAATCTAGGAATGGTTGTAATGTTATTACTCTAAATAAATCAAAGAATGAATTTAAGTTTGTAGGAAATTGTATATTGATATACTTAATATATGATAAATACTGAACCATGTCTAATAGATTCCAAAATATATCTAAGTTTCCAGTGAGCACTGAAATTAAAGCAATGGCTAAAAGTATGTAGAGCAATATTGAATTAAAAATAGTGGTAGTTGTTGACATCCTTAAATCTGAGGCTGATTCATAATAGCAGGTAAATAAACGAATATTTTACTTTGTTTTCACAGGATGCTAATTATTTTCATCAATAAATTCTGAAGGTTTAAAAGAGACCAATAGTGATGGATTCTCCACACTTATAAAGAACTCAACATTGATTACATATACCACAGGATCAAATGTAGTTGTTGAGTAAGTGTTGTTATTCACAATGTCTATTTTATATAGAGTAGGATTTAAATTTAGGATGTTAGCTTCAATGAGAGTGTAATTAGATTTATTGTTTGCACCTAGATACTTAAGATTAGAGGTAAACGATAACTAAATGGACTGTTTCAAATTTGGTGCAATTGTTAGTAGTGTTAAGATCATGGAAGGCTATTAAGTAAACTCGCAGATAGATGGTACATTTGCATTGTTAATACAATTCCAGCTTTTTTCAATCATGCAACCAGATGAGCATCCATCAAAAGAATCGATATTAGCATCATCACATTGTTCAGATTATATATCAGTTGTAGCCACAACTATGCCATCTCCACAAATGACTTCGCATTATCCTTATATGGATATTGACCATCCAAATAGACACTATAAACATAGGCCTTGGTTGCACAAAGTACAAGCAAAATGGCATTAATATTAACAATTGTAACATCCATCATATTGATCAAAGTTCCCATCATCACATTATTCTTTCCCTTAAACAATTTCATCACCACATTTTGTAGTACAATTATCATTATTATCTATGTAATACCCTTACTCATAGTCACATTCAACACAAATACCTTCTTAACATATTAAACACCCAATCACACAACTATATTAACAATTATAACATCCATCATTTGCTCTAAGATTACCATCATCACATTACTCAACATCTAAGTTAACAATACCATCCCCACAAATATTTTGGCACCGTGTCTCGTAACACTACTCTTAATACCAGATGCATGATAAACCAAACTTATCAATAGAGCATGATTCTTGATTATCATAATCTGAACAACCATTAATCATAACACATTTATTTTAAACTTTACTAAAAGTGCAAGTGGCCATAAAATTCTGACATTCTGGATGGTTATTATGGTATTTAACATCAGCTAATTCACACTTTCTATTAAAACACTAATTGTTGTACCATACACATAAAAATCCTTGTCTTGAGATTGTACATTGATATTCAAATCTGAAATCACTGCAACTATATGATGTAATACATTAAACACCATTAGTGATGCAAGAGCCATCGAGGATAGCTTTGCAATATTTATCACTTTAATAGAAAAAATCCTCACAAACAGTCATTTGACATCCTTGGACACAATTTCTTTAGTTATTATCTCTAATATTGAGAAATTTGCAAGTGTTGTTATTGTAACTATTACAAGTTGCTTTATCTTGGCAACCAGATCCAGAATTTGCTAAGGTGCATTGATTTAATAATGATTCACACCCAATTGCAGTTGTGACTGTACTATCAATATTGGAACATATAAGTTCTTTACATACTCCATATTATTTGCTCCAATAACATTTTTTCCTACTAGCATCTATTACACATTAAGTCCTATATGCTAAATTACAAGTTGTTGGTATATTTGTACAACCCCCTAGTACTTATGAGACAGTACAAACTTGATTGGTTGGCGATATAAATTATTCACATTTGGTGATCGTGTCAATCTCTTGGGGTGCTGTTGTGCAATCTACAATATTAATACATTAGGTTTCTTGATAGTTGATTGTGCACCCATTTAACCACTATGAGCAACTCGTGTGATTAAAAACATTGAAAGGATAATTAGAACAAGTCTTATTTACACAAGCATTATTAATCCAGGCACAACTGTTTAGTGATAAATCTGTGGTTGAATTACACAATGTTTCACTTAGGTAGGAATTGCAAGTGGCTAATTTGATTTAACAAGTGCCTCCGATTAGATTGCATTTACTGAATTACTCACACGATAATGGAGGTGACACTAAGGAGCTATATTAAGAGCATTAGGCATCGATACATGATGCTCCATTCCAATAACAATAAGTATTGGCTGTGATAAGTGCATAATCGCATAATTATTAAGTTGTATATAGATTACAAGTGGCTAATATAGTTCTACAACCATTTGATGTTGTATTTAACACACATCTGTTATTAAATTATTGACAGATCTAATTGCTATAAATTCCATTTGAAGTTACATAAGTTGAACATTGATTGTAAATACAAGTTGATGTATTCAAATCCCAATAACACAGATTGCCATAAATATCTTTTGTACATTGATAAATAGATGTATATTAAGAACAACTAGCTTTTTTAGTTTGACAGTAACTATTTTTATCGCTAAAGGTGTATTTAATTACACATCCCTTGTTTTAATTATTGCAATCTCCAAAAGTCAAAGGATTCTAAATTGCAGAACATTAATACTATTCATTACAAACACTGTTTGCCCATAAACACTTATTACCACTTTTTAAAATAACTTATGAACATAGTAATTTTGTAGTTGCAGTATTACAGACATTTTATTTGCATAGGGTTGTATCCCAATAACAATAGTTGAAATTTTAACAGTCTGTTTGATTAAGTTGGAATTTACATTCCAATTTATTTTGGCAAACACTATTACTCCATGTACATTGGTTGAGTTTGTAACAATATTCCATTTGGGTATACTCATCACAGGATTTGAATTCACATCCATCAGTCGTCTTGGATAACCTACACAAATCATATTTTATGCATTGATATTCGTCAAATGTATTAGTAAAAGAATTAGTACAATCAAAATAATCAACACATGATGAATTCACCCATAAGCACTTTAGGTTAGAACTATTATAAGCTAATTAGCAATAGCTTTCATTAGAAATTTGATTGCAATTGGTGATGTCTACACAATTTGAGGTACCTTAAATACATTTATTATTATACAGCAAACAGCTGTTTGCTCCACTGATGAGTGAACATTCGATTGTTTAACAAGAAGTCCCATTCCATGAACAATATGATCCACTTTATACCTTGCCGGATATGCATACTGTTGAACCATATGAGGTTAAATCATTGCAGTTCAAAAGAGTAGCACATTTGGTTCCATTATAATAGCAAAAACTTTAAAAGGATTAACAATTTGCCATGTTGGCAGTACCAACAAAATCAGTACATAACTTTTCGACACATGTTCCTGATGTCCCAATTTTACATTGAACACTTTAAACTGTGATGGCATTGCAGTTTATATGAGATCCATTGCATTTAAACTGTGAATAACATTTACCATTATATGAAACACATTTATCACCTGTTGGTAATTTAATGGTACCATTAATAGATAAACAGAGAGTTTAATCCTTAATGAATTCACAATTCTTAGAAGTCATACAACCTATTCCTGTAACAATATTAAGAATGCAATCAGAATTATGTATTTGGCAATCATAATTGCTTGTAGCGTCGGTAATCCATTCACATTGATTTGCTAATATTTGAGCACAACATCCATTGGCATAATAACAATAGGTAGTTTAGCATCTTGGAATGGTTTAGTTACATACAAGGGCGTTTAAGATTGAATCACATTTTTATGGTCTGGTTATGCAACCTACATTGTCTAAATAGCATTGTTGATAATTAAGATAGTAAGTACATTCTCTTTCAGTGGTAGCAGTACTATTATCTTCACAAACAACATCTTCACATTTTTAATTAACTGAGTTCCATTTACAGGGTTAATCACTATTATTAATTTTACAGTCTAATTTATTTTTGTATGCTGAACAATACGTTTTAAAAATACAAACTGCAGTTAAATTATTAAGTTGACAGGTAGAATCAACAGCTTAACACTCATTTATATCCACAGTCTCATTAGAGTATCCATTGCATTTCTTAACACATTATATCCCATCCCAAAAACATTATTAATTATCAATACCTACCACACATTGATGTTATAAGAAATAGTCTTCACAATTAAGTCTGGGTTCACACCCATAAACCTTTTAAATTACTGTACATAATCCATTCCATCTATTGCATTTTTCATGTCCATCATATTGACTTGTGTTGCTTGCACCATTGCATAAAGTATTGTTCTGTTGAGGTTAGCATGAAGAACCTGTCCATTCACAATAGACTCCAGATTACAATCCAATAAAGCATTATTATTCACTTATTAGTTCTAGACAATTATTTGGCCAATCTTGACAAGAATTTCCGAATTCATTTATTATACAATCACTCTTCCAAATTTAGCAATCTTAGTGAGTTGTAAAATTCCCCATCCCACAAGATTTCTCTTGACATTTATCATCTAAGAATATACATTAAATTTTATCTAATGTACTTTTGCATTAAATAGCGTTATCATAATCTGAACAATTTTAGTTCTTATAAATGCAACCAGTTCCAGTGCTTGAATTCGAATCTTTCAATTCAACAGTACAATTAATGTTCCATTACTAACATTATGAATGAGTATTGTAATTTTTAGGAGCCTTTGAGCAATATGCAATTGTACATGAATAAAATTGACATAAATCACCAGATTTTTATTTATAACAATAAGTCATGTCTGTTACTGATTAACAATATTATGGCAAATCAACACAATATCCATTTAAATCACCAACACATGAAAGGTCATCTTTCCATAAAGCACAATTAGCATATTATGGAGCAATCTGACAAGTCTTCAAAACACACTAATTACTTGTCCACTAACATTATTATTATGCATAATCGAGCTAACAAGAATCTTCAGTTTCAAATTAATTGCAATTTTAAGGTCTAGATTTACAATTACCCGATTAAGTTGGTACACAATCCAATTCTTAAAAATAGGTATAACAATCATTTCCCATTGGAATTTACTAACAAACTTTTTTTATGCAAATTATTCCTGTCCAAAAGCATTCATTACCATCAATGTCAGCTACACATCCATTAATGTGTGTAATGTCTTGACACTCTTGTCTCACAACACAGTTAAAACCATTTGTAGTGCAAGATGATAAAAACTATTTACATTATTTGTCTGTAGAAAATTATGCATTCGGACAGATTTTTTCCATGCATTTACTTTTCAATTAGTTCCAAAAGCATTCCTTTCCATCAATTGTACTGAAACATTGAAATATCTTATATTCAATACATTAAGAGGCTTTAATTGTACAGTAACCTTTCTAATCTATTGTACACTAACTTATTGCATTTTCGCATTAAATATGCGATTTCAATATAGGTAAATCAGAACATTCTAATATCTTAAAACAATTTGGAGTTTGTTTTATGTTCCATTAGCAATATCCTTAGTGTATATCTTGATTTTTGCATGCTTCTTATGTTAAATAATTCTGGCATTCATTTTTTTATATACAAGTGCTCCCGTCTGATATGCAATTTATTGATGACGCACATTTATCAATAGTGAATATTCCACAACCTTTGAAATCCATGCATGAACCATCTTTAAATGCACAATCTTCCTATTAAACGCATTCTTCTTCTAAAAACTAGTCACATTTGTTCTCAATATTACTGATGTAAGAGGAATTGTTATCACACATTTTATTAATCCATTGACATCTTTTAGAAATCTCACAAGTGAATTAATCAGGAATTTGAAAGCATTGACATTATTGAAGTTAGGTATTAATAGTTCTGAATAACAATAAATAAGGTACGATGTATTATATCATTTATTTTAATTATTCAAATCAGCCATGATCAATTTATAATTAAATAATATTGGATAACATAATCAACAAGAAATTCATATATTAATTTTTTATATTATTATAAATTATTATACAGAATTGAAACACCTTAGCATTTTTTGAAAAATAGTAATCATCGAAATAATTTTGATTTGTAGTTCAAGACCATAATATATTTAATATGAATTCAAGACATTAATAATATTTATTAATTAATTGGACTGAAAAAGTTACGTTGCTCAAAAAATTCGTTAATAAGAAGCATAATATTGTACTTTTTGCACATTTTTCTCAATTATACAAAAGTATCAAGAATTAAGTTTTGTAGGAATATAGATAAAATCTTCAATTAATTCTTATGATAATAATTAGTTGCTTTTTGTCTCATTTTAATCTTTCTATGTGGATATCATCTATAAGAGTGGATAATGGCTAGAAGTAGCTTCTACTTTTTGGACTCAATCTATTTAGTAGTTTGGAATATTGAAGAATAATATTGATATTTATCAATTGAATAAATAAGAAAAAATATAAATAAATTTTAAATTTAGAAAAATTTAAATTCCAAATAAAATAATCATGCTATTCAAATTAAAATCAACCAATTTTTTGTATCATACTTAATTTCAAAATAATAATAGGTTTTTTAACAATGAATAAATTAAAACAAGAATACTAAACTAAAGAAGATTCCAAGAATAATAAGACAACTAATAATCAAATCAATCTTAGTGTTGAGAAATAACTATCTAAAATTTACAAATCAAAGGATAATTGCATGATGTGTCTTTCATGTCAATAAGATATTATGAGACAGAACATATACAATCATTTATTTGAACCATTGCATATACTCAAACTCTAAGAGTACTTTATCTAACAAAGTAGTCATGCTTAAAATAAGAAAGAAAAGATTTTGAAAAAAGTTGATAGTAAAACTCAGTCTTTACAAACTTAATATATTAAAAACGAGTAAATAGGAAAAGAAGATAAAAAACACTAAACAATCGAGATTCCATTAATTGATCATGAGCTTAATTAGAATATTAATAGAAATCAGATTGAAAAGTTTGTAGAAATCTTATAATACGATTTGAAATGTATTGGTAAAATATAATTATCACTTATTGTGTCAATATTGGTTAAAACGTATTGCACAATAAACGAGATAATAGAGATGAAGTTCTCCCAAATTTTAGATAAATGTACATTTTATTATATCAATATAAATAATTCTTGGGAAAAGAGTTATTTAATTCTAAAATAGAGGTTTCCAGAGTATTTATAAGATTTTATGAGTAGGAATTTAGGATCCAATAAACATTTGATTAAATTATTAGGATAAAACAAGAGATAGACTTTAAGTAAAGAATTATGGCTCAGCTGTAATAAAATCTAGTCACAAACTATTGATGCAGAATATATTAGTTTTTTGTAAGGTTTAACCTTAAAAAAGCTGAAAAAGATTTCCCTCGAGAAGATGGCAAAAAAGAATAAGATTTAAGTTTAAGATGAATAGATTACAAAGGAGATAACCCAAAAGAATTCAGCTTAATCAAAAAATCAAGAGTTGTAGAAAGTAGAATAGATAAAAAACCCAGAAAAAAAGTAAGCAATAAAAATAATAATTAAATAAAAATCTATTGAAAATTAGAAATAAGAATTAGTAGATTGACATATTGATATATATATTTCTATTTCATAAAATTAAATTAAAGACGTACATTATATTATATGAAATACTCTAATATCAAACTCTATAGTGATACTTTATGAGTGGAAAATCGACGCTTACTTCTTATCCATTTATCATTTAATAGGAATCCAAAATTACATCGAAATTGATTTCATCTTCTGCCAACTTTTCTTTAGAAACCTGAGCATATACATCTGCACAGTCTTTCGTTAATCTAAAAGTATTACAAATAGCTATACAATTCTTTTGATGAAGCTTTAAGTTTTGAATAAATCAGATACTGATTGAAACCTAAAAATTACACATTTACATTATAATTTTGTTCAAAATATTATATAAATTCCCCTACAGTCATTTTCTTATTAATCTTGATTCTATCCCAGGAAGTCCAATCTAAGATGTACAAAAATAATACTTTTAGGGACTGCAATAGTTCGATCCATAATTAATTAATTAAATTCTTGATCTACATTTTGATATGGAGGCTTTGGTTATGAAAAAATAAAAGTGGGTAATGCAAGATTAATATATGCATTTCTAATAGAGTTTATATTCTTTTATTGGATATATTTGAGTATTTCAATTCCCACTATTCCAGTTATAACAGATTTGGTTGTTATTAATTAAGGAATGAAACATTCAACACTTTCTCTCACTTGTTGTCTAATTGCAGATGGAATATTATAATTGATTCCTCTTAGATTAGCAGCAGATGTTATAAACTCCAATTCTATATCGTTTAATTTATCCTTTTAATATGAAAATGGTTTAATTTATTACAAATGTTGTACATTCTCTTAAATTAGCTTCTCTAATTTAATCATAAGCATATCATTCTCTTATTTAATATCATTTTCGTTAAATTACTAATTTGCAAACAATTCTTTATTCTTATTGGTCTCAATTGAATCAACCAGAACTGATATCTATTCTGAATCAAACTGTAATGGGCAACCAAGTATTTTGATAACTATTTTTACTACACAATGAATAAATTAAATATGAAGTGGATTAGTTGAATTAAATTCTATTGACATAGGTAATCTTTTAGGGTTTGTCCAAAATAATAATCCATTTTATTATTCAAAATCAGCTGGATATTTACTTAACAGCTACCTTATTTTTTAATCAAATAAGAAAGAAAACAATTCTTTTGCATATTTGACTAGATTTTCTAAAGTAGGGTTAATGGCTAATAATACATATTTTTCAATCAATTAAAGTTGATCTTTTAAATAATCTAAGCAAGATTAATTCTAATTATAAAAAGCGTTAATAAATATCTATGGGTTTTATGATAATTAATATAAGTTTTTTGAAGTTTTTTCGAATAGATCGTTGAAATATTCCAAAGCCCATAGTATATTATGATCTGTTTTATATGGAAAATTCAAGAAGATACTTTTAGAGATGCTCGTTTCTGGGCTATCCTTAAATTCGCTAAATGATTCAGTTTAAAATGGAAGAATTACCTGAGAATGACATTTAGAACCGTCAGTTCCGCTTTCGAAATTAGGCTTACTATAATAACAGCACTAAGAGTCTATATAAAGTCTTGCCCTAATATTATCAACAGCATTAACAGTAAAATCTATTTAATTCCAGAAATACTAATTAAATATTTGTTAACTTTCTTTTGATATCACATATGGATATGCTTTACATTTAATTGAATGATTAATCTATTTAATCATTGCACAAGCTACATCAGCCTTATTTGAGCCAATATGATGTTTTCTAAATAAAAATTGTCTATTTAGATTTGACAGTTCTATTTAATCATTATCAACAGCAATCAATGATCCTTTTTGTCCACTTCCAATTCCCATTAAAGAGAACATTTTAAGATATTCATTTCCTAAACCACCAACCCCCATCAATAATACATTTTAATTTTATAGCTTTTCAATTGTTTCCTTCCCAAATATGGCATAATAATCATCATATTAACAATCCATTGATTTTCGATTGACTTCAACTTCAGGAAGAGCTTCATAAAATTCTAAATGTAGCCATTACCTTATGGATGTAAATTTCCCTGTAAATTTAAGCACTTCAAATGCAACAAGTCCACCCCAAAATGATGTCAATGGTGCAATATGAGCTTGCAAATGCAGTGCAATATTTTTGATTAATTAAATATCTAACTAAACATGCTCTTTCTAATTTTATAAAGCTAGTTTCAAAACTAAATCTGCATCCTCTTGATTCAATAGGTTTGGGAGCCTTCCATTCTAATTCATAAAAGCTAAGATCGAATTATATGAAATTTATAATTGTAGTTGCCTGTCTATATTGTCCTTATTTTCAAAGGATAACATATTTTTAAATGATTTATACGATATTTTCTTAGGGAACTTTATTTAAACAGCTTTTCCATTTCCTTAATATGCTTAAAAATTGGTTGTATCACCAATACTAAATTTATGAGGAGTTAATGTCTTTATTATAATATTGATTAATTACAGTAATCTTAAAAACTTAATCGTTTACTTCAGACATCCCTAACACTTCTTTGAATTTGACATAATCTCCATCTTAAAGGCTTTAAATATTATCAATTGTATGAACAACTCCATTTTAATGTTTTGTTATTTCTTCGATTAAGTATTCTTTACATGTCTCTCCAGTTTCATTTTCAATTACAAAATTCTAATAATATTCTTAAATTATGCTTACATCTGAAAAATCTACAAATATTGATCCAAACAGCCCAGAAGAATGAGCTAAAATAAATCCATTTCCCTTTTTCCTTATAGCTTCATTAATTTCATAAATTAAATCTTAATCCCATGTGTCAGTCATTACAACAATCGAAAACTCTATTAAATTTTACCCATTTATAATTCCATCATATATATCGACAATCACATTCTCATTTAAATCTTTTAAAGATTAAATCACAGCCTTCTCTCTTGTAACTTTATCAACCTAATCTGTCTTTGCATAAAAATTTGTGCCTAAATCAGAACTAGATAGAACTGTTTTATCATAAATCACCACTCTTTTCAAACCCATCAATATTAAATTTTTAGCAATCTCTAATCCTAACTATCTTATGATAATATTTTACTCCTCTTAATCCATAAATAAAGCAATTTAATTATTCTAATTTACCTTATATATCCCATCCCAAAGCAGCTGCTTGTCGTGAATAATATATTTCATTTTCTTTTAAAATTTATTAAAACATAAATATTTTTAATATATTTTGTTTATAATTTAATTTTATTAATAATTAATATGCGTTATTGTTTT
Source organism: Paramecium octaurelia (assembly GCA_905182995.1). NCBI lineage: Eukaryota > Ciliophora > Oligohymenophorea > Peniculida > Parameciidae > Paramecium > Paramecium octaurelia. The sequence goes on from CAJJDP010000001.1 coordinate 785,640, forward strand.
GGATGTGTAAATGTAGCCACTTAGGATTACAAGAATAACTTAAATAAATATATTCAACAATATAGTAAACAATCATAAATTACAAAATAAATTGAGATTCTCAACATTGATTCCTATTCTAGTGTTAGAGTTTTTTAGTATTTTTGTTAAAGTGAAACAATCCTAACGAAAATTCATCAGTTTTAGAAAACTATATTCTTAAAGATGAGGTTTAATAATATACTTAGAAAATAAAAGAATTTATAATGCTTTTTTATTACTATTTTATAATACATCCTAAGGAGAGAAATTATTTTTTGCAATGCCAATCTATCTTTAGCAAATTTGACTAATTATTTACTGAATTCTAAAATTTGTTGTAAATTGGTTTTATAAAAATTTCATTAAGATTGAGATTCACTAAAATCATCCCTAACTGGTTCTGTGTTTAATATTATTTTTTTTAATAAATATAACATTAACTGAAGAAATAGTAAAGATAAAAAGTATCAGCTTCTAGATAGGCTGTTTATTAATGTAAAACAAAATCATCATTACACAATTTCTTGATTATAGAGAAACAAACAAAAATGAGCACAATATTCAGATTGCTGAAGAAAATCACATTAAAATTCTACAAGGCTTGAAGATAATTAACTTAAAAAATTTCTGTGTTATGTAACAATAAAAGCATTATAAAAAATGTAACAGTAAATAAATGGAATTTAACAAAATTAGGAAAAAGAATCAAACAAATTGAAATTTGATTTTATCAATTAAAGGTGTGATAAATTCCAACTATAGATTCATAACAATAATCATATTGATTATAATTTCATAGATAACGAACTTTGGATTAGTAATGAATTTATAAATAAATATTAAAGAAAAGATATGGATCCTCCAAAAACATTGGTTTAGTTAGACTCCTTCACAATAGTAGGAATTTAAAGAAATATTATCCAAAAAGATGAATTGGATCCATAAAAGGCTCAGATTGGAAGAACCTTTGATGAATACTATTCAAAGCAGCTCTATGATTAGATTCCAAATCGTTTAAATCCAATGAGAACTCATTGCTTATATTTTGAATTGTCGGATGGGTAGGATTGGTAAGAAATGAAATACAAAATTGTTGTTGGGGAATAGGTAAGTTAAGTTAATAATGTACCAGAAGGAATGGTTAGCATATAAGTTCCAGCCCATCATTTTTGTCGTTTTGATTGTGGCCCAGGGCCAATTCCAGATGTAGTAATTGAAGCTTGGCAATCTTTGGGCAAATTGAATCCAGAAGATTTTGGAGGAGATCGCACTCATGATTTTGAATTGGAAGTGTACCCAGAGGATCAATTAGATAGGAATTCAATGAAATTTCATTTATATATAGGAATATAATGAATAACAATTTAAGTGAATAGGATAACTTTTGTTTTTCATAGAGTATATTCGGTTTATTTCTTTTTTTGGTTCCAAATTTACCAGAAAGGAAATTGGCTCAAGATTATGTTCCTTTAAGCCTTTATTAGTGATAGGAATTGCTCCAGTTTATTCAAGAGGTTTATCATACATAGCACTTCGAGAACCTGAAAAAAATTTCAAATTATTTAATAACAATAATACATTGTAAAGAAACCAAGAAGGGTTTTTATCTCTATCATCAATATTCAAGGAAGGAGGTTACTCAATACAACCTGATTCCTAATTTTATCAATAAAAAATTCATCAAATTTTGTTGAATGGAACCTATTCATATAAAAGAATTATTTATGATATACCTCCAAAGCTTAAACGAGAGCAGCAACAATTTTTGGGTAGCTTAAATCTCGTATTAAAGATATTTTTAAGAGATTCAACAATTAGTTCAATCATCTGTTCAGAAAAAGGCCGTCTTGCTCTGGTACTTAACATAATGTAATCATTTTAATAAAATCTACAAGGGATCGATGAAATCATATTAATGAAGCTATATCTAACATATTAGATCTAAATATTCTATATTTGGATGGAAACTACAAAAATGCAAAAGAAATTTCACTATTTCTTAAGTTAGCCCTAATTTTAATTAAGTAAAATTTGATCAACTTAAAATTGAACACTTAAACTAATATTGCAAATTTATGGTAATATATTAATTCAAATTATTATATATAT
>CAJJDP010000001.1:792813-816038 GCA_905182995.1 Paramecium octaurelia
GACCACAACTCTTCTCAGGCACCAATTTAACCCTCTTAACCATATAAAGAACATGAACATTATAAAGAGAAAATTTTTAATTACAACATTAATCTAATGCTAAATTTTTCTTAATTTATTTAGTTAGGATATGAATCTCAAGAAAGTAGTAGTTTGACAGGTTTTTGAATTTTTTTAGTCCCAAGAATATTTTAGGAATTTAAAATAATACCTTGCTATTATTTGGAAGTCGTTCCCTTCACTTAAAAGAGAACCTTTTTCCATAATAATTTTCAAATTTCCTTCAATAACACATGCAAATAAGAAAAAAAACAGAAATCAAATTATCAAAAGAACTTCAGAAAATCTGTGATTAAAAAAAGAAATTATCTAAAGACTTCATTTAAGAAATTACTGGAAAATTTAAGATTGATTAATGTTTTTATGCTACGAATCGGATCGAGGAGGTTTAAACATTTTCAGTCAATAAGAATGTTATTGGAATAACAAGCCATGATTTAGAGTAAAATTTAAATTTATAGTATTGTTGCTAGTTTTATGAATTTTAAAAAAAATCTCAGGCGTAAAGAAAAAAGTATAATTATCCAAACTAGAACATGATTTCAATTGCAAATAATGGCACATTGTTAAAAAAAAAGATTCAGAGAGAATTGAGCATCTAATAAAACTAAATTAGATGAAATTAGCTATTTAAAAGCATCAAGGGAAAGATATCAGCTAAAGGAAAAAAAATAGATTGTCAAATTAATACAATTTTCATAAAATATATATCTGTTTTTCAAATGTTATATGGTTATATTAAATGTTGATGACATTATAGAAACTCAAATAAATTGTATCACTTATTGAAGACTTTATAATTAAAAATACATTCACATTTGATAATTTTGGATATTTAGAAAAACTATCTTTTGGATAATCGTGACTATCATATTATGAAAATATTAAGCAGGTCTCTCCAAAGTGAAAATGCATAGAAGATGTTAAACAAGTTTTATTTAGATTAACAGGCGGTTTATGATAAATAAAAGGTATTGATACTTACTAATTTTATATATTTTGACGAGATGTTTTTAGATATACTTCTAATTCTCCTTAAAGTTGGAAACTAGAAAAAAAATCGAAAAATCTTGGTGTAAATATAAAAACATGATCAGACTTCGATTTTAAGAACACTTATTGAAAATTGTAGATTCAAAATTATTGATTTAATAAAACTTGAAATTGTGATCATCATTATGTAAATTCATTCATAGCTGAATTCACCACCAAATCCAATAAAAGTTTTCAATCAAAAAAAAACATATAAAAATACGCTTTATATCTCATTAAATATACTATACTTCTTCCTTCTGCAAAAATACTTAAATTTAAAACCCCATATTCATTTTAGAACAATTTTTTCTTGAAGTTATGTATTATTGCTTTCAAATTTCCTTCAAATTTATAATTAAAATAATAGAATGGGAATTAGTTGTTCAAATCCCAAAAAAATTGAAAAAGAAGTTTAATAGCTGTTTAAAATACCAATTTATTAAATATTGAAAACAAAACTTAACTATTTTACCTATACTCTAATTTAAAAATTAATTATGATCTAAGAATATTTCTGTGCTAATTGGGACCATCGCCAACTCAGGTAGAAGGTGAAAACACTCTAAATTTTAACCTCCAGAAGTATTAAGAAAGTACTTTTTTTATTTTGACCTACTTAAAATGTGTATTATTCAGTTGTTAAAATTAGAGAAGAAGGGAAAATTTATTCATACAGATCTAATGTTTTAAAAATTTTGAGATATAAATACTCTTGTGGAATAAATTGTAGCATAGACCAAAAGTAACTGAAATATTGAAATATGGAATTACAATTTAAAGGGAAGGAAATTAAAGAAATTAAGAGGATACACATATATGGAAAAAATAAGGATTATGGAGGTAATTGAAAGAATAACTATTTAAGTAAAGTTAAAATATATGAAGAAGGTGGATAAAGGTGTAATTTGAGAATAGGGTTTTGGAAATATATTTATAAAGAGTAAAGAATGTAAGTATATAAAATTGATAATCAGGGCGGTGTAATGGATTTTGGAGAGATAAATAACTGACTTTCGTTGGGGAATATTTCAATGGTAAAAAGGTTGGTATTTGGGATCTTTTATGTAAAATAGGAAATCATAACATTTTTACGTAAACAATATGATATAAACATATATTATGAATGTTGGATCATATGATTAGGATATTAAGATTGGAATTTAGTATGAGTTGAATGAGCTGTTTTCAAACTACTAATAAGTTTTACTTCTGGTTATTATTCCACCAATGAGAAGAAAAAAGGTCCATGAAGGTATAACTATTGAAAAATAATAGCGTAAATTTTATAGATTATTAATTTATAGAGGTGGAAAATTTGATGATGAAGGGAATTGTATTAAAATTGGGGCTAGGATTGAGTTTAGTGAATAATTTAGTATAAGTTCACAAGTCATATATAAAGGTGAATATAACAAAGGGAAAAAAGTATGTGGATGGAGTATTTTGTATAGGCAGTAGGACAACGAAACATTTTCAATTATGTATATAGATAAAAAACAATATTAAAATTTGTAAGTGGTGGGGGAATATATGACAAAGAAGTTCCTGGCATTAATACAAGAAAATGGACTGAGTTATGATGATGAATTTTGGGTTAAAAAATAAGATATTTGTAATGGCGAATATTAAGATTATTTTTAGATATATGTAAATTATGACAGAAGTGTTAGAGGAGGAAGTTTTGATGACAAAGGCTTGAAAGTTGGGAATTGGATTGAAATCAGTGAGGAGTTTTGCAATAAAGTATCAAATAATTCAGGCATATTGAAATAGACTATTGAAGGTTAATCTTCCTCATCAGAAAGTACTATTCTAATAATTGTTATCCAATAAGATCTCCTTAATCGTTGGTTTAAGATTAATTCATTCTGTTAGAAAAATTTTAATCAATGAATATTAAATTTTGTATACAGGGTTCTTTATTCATTTTTACATAATTTGATTAGAGACATCAAATTGGAATAAAGAAACTACCTCACCTTCTAAGTTTACTAAGTATCACTTTAGTACCAAATTGTCTAAAAAAGTATTAATAAACCTTTTATCATTTTGATAAATAAAATATATCATCTCCAATTTTGCAGGATTCAATACCAAATTTTATTTAAATCATCTCTAATTGACTGTTTTGTTCACCAATATGTTGATTCCACAAGTTATATTATAAAATAATTATAAACCATTTATAATATCATGAACATTTCACTTAATGATTATTTAATTCTCTTTGATTTACTATCAAAATTTAGAAATTATGTCTGTCAATTACAATTAAAATAAGTGAATTTAAACTTGAAAAATTTTCCCAATGCATTTATTTTATGAAAAGCAGTCACTCTATAAATCATATAAGCAAAATGAAACACATAGAAAAAAATAATGCCATAGAAAACGAACTAAGTTGAAAATATAAAAGAACAGTTGATTGTGAATTATGATATTTAAAAATAAGTTTACAAATTAATAGCACAATGAGTATTTGATAAATTTCATGAAGCAATTGGGGTAATAAAAAACCTATTGTGACAATCTTCTAGATGTTCTTAAGGCGATAATAGTTAGGAAATAGTTTAAGAGAACAACAGTCGACATTTAAATAAAATATTTAGTGATGAGTAATTATGTTAAGTTGATTAATAGACAAGGACAAATTTAGTCAAATAAAATAAATTTTGATGAGTATTTTAAAATTGGATTACTCTGCAGCAATAATACGTTTTTTAATTTGAAAATTTCTGTTGACTTCATCAAAAGAATAAATCATACAGGTAATAAAGCATAAAAAAATATCAAATAAAGACATTCTTTCAAATATTATTAATTGGAATCGATTAGATTCACAAAATTTATTCTAAATAATGATTAAAAATCATTTATTTTTTAGTGTCACGATTAATGCAGTCGGAAATTAGAGAAAAAAAAGATACTTCTCTTAGTTTACAAATACATTCTCGTGATGGCTATTTTTCTGAAAGTCTAGATCAACATTTCTGAAATAACGTGATGATTGTTTTAATAAATTAGAATATACACCTTGAGTTTATCAAAGTTAATCTACTCCTTTTAATTTAAATTGGTTCCAATCATAAATTATGTGATATGAAGACTCGATTTCGGAATTTCCAAATGATTCAATAATAAAATTTCTTCCATACTTTATCAACGTTTTTATTGATAGAATAAGCTTTTGTCAAATTGGAAGTAATTTCTGGAGTTCTTGAAAAATAGATGAAAAAGAAATGTCGAAAAACATTATAACATTAACAACTTAGAGATTCCAATAATTTTGATCTATAAGGAGAAGCTAAAAAATACCAGGTTTAATTTGTCATTAATTCTTCTGTGGAGGAATTGATTACATAGCTTCATCAATTATTACAACCAGGAAATTAAGAGATATTGCTCTTTATATATAATGGTACGGTTCTGAATTCAAAAAGGTATCTCAAGGATTATAATATAATAAAAGATAGCACTTTATAAATTATAATTAAACTCAAGGAGGGATATGATTGTATTTAAATACATATTGATTAAGATTGTAAATTAAATAAGGAATATAAATTGAAAATAACTAAAATATTATATAAATAGCAATTCAAAAGTCAATTCCGTCCAAAAATATTTGATCCAATTTATATTACTAAATAAAAAAATAGATAAATTATTTTAATGGATCTAATTAGTATATTTTTATTATTGTAGCAATAGAAACGTAAAGGAGGATTCTTAGAAAAATCAAAATTAGATCTAAAAATGCATAACTCAATATGATTGTGTTTCCTATTAAAATTAACATATTNAGTTGAAAATATAAAAGAACAGTTGATTGTGAATTATGATATTTAAAAATAAGTTTACAAATTAATAGCACAATGAGTATTTGATAAATTTCATGAAGCAATTGGGGTAATAAAAAACCTATTGTGACAATCTTCTAGATGTTCTTAAGGCGATAATAGTTAGGAAATAGTTTAAGAGAACAACAGTCGACATTTAAATAAAATATTTAGTGATGAGTAATTATGTTAAGTTGATTAATAGACAAGGACAAATTTAGTCAAATAAAATAAATTTTGATGAGTATTTTAAAATTGGATTACTCTGCAGCAATAATACGTTTTTTAATTTGAAAATTTCTGTTGACTTCATCAAAAGAATAAATCATACAGGTAATAAAGCATAAAAAAATATCAAATAAAGACATTCTTTCAAATATTATTAATTGGAATCGATTAGATTCACAAAATTTATTCTAAATAATGATTAAAAATCATTTATTTTTTAGTGTCACGATTAATGCAGTCGGAAATTAGAGAAAAAAAAGATACTTCTCTTAGTTTACAAATACATTCTCGTGATGGCTATTTTTCTGAAAGTCTAGATCAACATTTCTGAAATAACGTGATGATTGTTTTAATAAATTAGAATATACACCTTGAGTTTATCAAAGTTAATCTACTCCTTTTAATTTAAATTGGTTCCAATCATAAATTATGTGATATGAAGACTCGATTTCGGAATTTCCAAATGATTCAATAATAAAATTTCTTCCATACTTTATCAACGTTTTTATTGATAGAATAAGCTTTTGTCAAATTGGAAGTAATTTCTGGAGTTCTTGAAAAATAGATGAAAAAGAAATGTCGAAAAACATTATAACATTAACAACTTAGAGATTCCAATAATTTTGATCTATAAGGAGAAGCTAAAAAATACCAGGTTTAATTTGTCATTAATTCTTCTGTGGAGGAATTGATTACATAGCTTCATCAATTATTACAACCAGGAAATTAAGAGATATTGCTCTTTATATATAATGGTACGGTTCTGAATTCAAAAAGGTATCTCAAGGATTATAATATAATAAAAGATAGCACTTTATAAATTATAATTAAACTCAAGGAGGGATATGATTGTACAAATTAAAATTTCTGTTTCAATTATATTTAAATACATATTGATTAAGATTGTAAATTAAATAAGGAATATAAATTGAAAATAACTAAAATATTATATAAATAGCAATTCAAAAGTCAATTCCGTCCAAAAATATTTGATCCAATTTATATTACTAAATAAAAAAATAGATAAATTATTTTAATGGATCTAATTAGTATATTTTTATTATTGTAGCAATAGAAACGTAAAGGAGGATTCTTAGAAAAATCAAAATTAGATCTAAAAATGCATAACTCAATATGATTGTGTTTCCTATTAAAATTAACATATTGTAATTAAACTCTGTGTTGCATTTATTTCTACATAAATTTTAATATTTACTTGATTTGATAAATTAATAAATAGTATGATGAAAAATGGATGACGATATACGATATTATTACGAAGGACTTGCATGTTCCTTTAAATCTATAAATTGCTTCAAATATCTTAAAGATCATTCTTAAAAACAACAACAGTGAATAATTGATAATCAAAAAAATAGTAAAAGTCTCTTTTCCCATAAAAATAGTTTCAAAAAATGATAATGGGATTAATATACTTAAAAAAATAGAAAACTTAAGGAATCGATAACTTCTTGTAATTGTTTGGTCCTCACTATAAAATAAACAAATAATTTCATGAATAAACTAATAATACAATTTAATTCTTACTTTTACAGACTTTATATAAATTCTTAAAATGTTTTGAAAATTATAGAATCTTATGACAATCTATTTTTAAATCTTCTTGAAGGGAGTTGAATCAATACTCTTTAACAATTCTAATTTTTGCAACTCATAATACATGAATATTGAAAAGATAATGTAAATACCATGAAATAATAGAAAAGGTTAATTATGTAAATCGCAATTAGCATCACTATTTTACGAAATGGAAGAAAATGAGAAAGTTTCTGTTGTGTTTTCGATTTCAATTAATTATCTAGTTAAAAATATAGTTCCCAAATATTAACATTAACAAGAAACTTAAATATACTGTTTAAGATTATTTTCTTAAATTAATAGGTCACACAAATAGAGTTATCCATTATTAGAATACTAAACACATTAGAAATTATATGCAGGTAAATTTGTTTCATTGCAGTAAAAGTATTGAGTCATATCAACAACATAATTAGTATTTAATTATTCATAATTAATATATGATTTTTTGTAAAGATAGTTTTATACTTTTGTTTTTGAGTAGAATTGTTGATCAATTTCCAATTGAGATGAATTCAAAAAGATTTTTAATTCATCTATGTGCTTTTTAGAGATATTTAAATAATTGAAATGAATCTCCAACTGTTCTTTTTAGACAAATACTATCAAGCTATCCATCAAATCGTTTTCTAGACCTAATTATTAATTAAAAATATTTTTGGTTATTTTAGCGATTTGATATTTTAAATATGAGCCATTTAGAGTAAATTATTAGCCATTTACTTCTACTTATTCACTTTCATGAATCGCAATATCATTGATTAGATAGAGTAAATTTTCTACTAGTGAAATTATTTAATCTTCATTATTATCAGATCTAAAGGAAATCAAAGGTATTTTGGTTAATAGATCATCTACCTATTGCATAATAGAATCCAATGAATTGGAAATGGATTACTTATATTGAAATAATAGTTCATTCATAAAAATTTCATCTTATTAGATTTGATTTTCTAAATTTGATTTTGCCAGGATCATTTTTTTTGCGAAATTTTTTATCCTATTAAATTCTTTTGTAACAGTTATAATGTTATATGAGGTATCATTTTAAATTTAAGGATGGTTAAATAATATTAGTTTTGTCTGATTATCATAGCAACTTTTTTAGTCAATTTCAGCTAGGTTTCTTTTAGAGGAATTTAAATTTTTGAAATTAATAATAGATCTTTTATATAATTTTATGGTTTAAAGGGCCAATAATTAATCAAATAAGTCATCTGAATCGATAAGGCTCATTGCCTATTTGAATAATTTTTCAGAATATTAAACACAATCAGATTATTCATAATGGTTCATCAAAACTTCTAAAAGTAAAATAATTTGCTACTTATATTTTAAATTGCTAATGACAAAATCAGAACAATTTAATTTATATTCGGTAACATTTAAATACGATTCAATATTTGTAATTGATCCTTTTGAATCCATAATCTAAATTAAAACAACTCCTTAACTATTAGGCAAATATATTTCAAAAACATTAGATTATTAAAAACAATTAAGAATCAAAGAAAAATCTGAATGTTACTTTTAAAAATCCTTGTAGTCCTCTATATTTAAAAAGAATCTATATTAGTATGTAAATGTGGAGTCTTCTTACATTTCACAATTTGCTGCAATTTTTGATGTTTATAAGGCTTAGATGGTTTTTGAACCTAACTTAACCTAGCAAATAGGAGGCTAGTTTAAATTTAATGATAAATCATATTGACTAGGTAGTATATCATTTGTAAATTAAGCTAGAAATTTTAAATTAAATTAGTTTCCTTTATTAAACTATTAATAATGATCAAACAACCGAAAACAATAAGAATACTATTAAGGCTCTAGTATCTTTAAAACTTCAAAGTTATAAATTATAGCAATTTGATATTGTAATAAATACTATCTATCTTCAAAAGGAATATTAAAATCAAATTGTAATGTTTCATAACTATTAATTGATCTAATTGTATAACCTTTACTATATGAAACATCAAGAGTTTTAAAATCATTCTCTAAAAACACTACGTTATATTTAAATGAATATTAACGCCCTTTTTTGGATGCAATAACATTCCAACCCCATATACTATATGGTTTGACTGTTTGTTTTGGAACAATTTGAACAGAGTCTGTTTTATTTATTTAAAATATTTTATTATTATTAGAATTTGTACAAAAATGATTTTTTGTTAAATCAGCACAGCTAACTTCTATTTTAATTTCCGGATCTTCATTCCATTGATATTAGGTATCAAGATCTTTGCAATAAATATTGATAATCAAGTCTTTTCTATAATTTTAAAGTCTTTTTGTGTCATTAAACTAGCATTGTAGACCTCCTTGCAGTATTTCAATTTTTATATTTTAGGAAGATGAAAAATTGGTTTGAGTCTCATGAACATCCATTTTAAAAGTATATGCTGTCTAAGGTGATAACGTATATTATTCTATCTTGGCTTCAAAATAATTATCACTTACTGTTTAAGAGACATTTACTCTAGATGGCCTAGAATTTGAAATATTTTTATTAATTTCGAGTAATTGTACTTCATATTAAGAGAAACCATTCTTAATTTCTTCTGAATCAGAACAAACTTTTTTCTAAATTTTAAAATATAGTGAAATTATTTCAAAAGTATACATTTATTTCTTTCCTTGCCAAAGAATGGTTGGTAATTACCCTGAATGAGTTTAAACTTGAATTTGCTATTTTCCTTTTAATTTTATAAAATTTTGAAATTCAACAACAAAAGTCACTTAAGATTATTTTGGGAGAGTTTGTAATGGAATATTTAAATCCAATTATTATAGGATTGTTTGTGATAAAACAAATTCTTCTAAATTAGCATTTCCATTTTATCCTTTTAGTAAGTATGTCCAAGTTATGCTTCTCATGCTTCGAAGACCATGTCGACTTTTTGACCTAATCAAAATAATATTATCATCACATGGATTCAGCAAATATTGAGGTATCTCATACTCGATTGTTGGTTATATCAGATTAATAGGAAGTTTTATTTGATTTAAAACAAAATATCCTAATTTATTTTAGCAATCATTATGACCAATAGAGTAATTAATAAATATAATTGAATCCCCTGGAAGTATCGTAGGATTAGAACCTAATTATAATATAATTTATTTCTCATCTTCCGAATCTAAGTAGCAATTTGGATTATTTCCTAATTTTTTAATAGTTTCATCAGCTAGAAATTTCAAACAAATATTCTCTTAAAATTACGATTAAAAGTAAATTTGATTTAAAGAAAAATCAAATGATATTTAGATTTAAAGTAAATCATCAGAAAATCTAATATCTAAGACAGCAACTTCACAATCTATGTCGAGTAAATATATTCATATACCTGAACACCATATAGAATCTGTATGCTCAATTGACCCCAAAGGGCAATCACAAGTTTTTTCATCTGATAAAGCTCTATTTCCATTGCATGTTAAACAACCCTCTAGATTGCATGTTTTACAATATTGGCCACATTTAAGGCAGTTAAAACTTTGATAATCATCATAAGACCCATCTTAACAATTGCAAATAGGAAGATTCGTACGATCTCCTCTACAAAACAAGCAACGGGATTAGTTTCCACTGCAAGTCATGCACTAAAAATCACATTCTAAAATTATTATAAATTGTTATTACAAATACAATCTTGTTATCCAGCTTCGAAATATCCCTCTAAACAATCACACGATTTGTTTATTCTATTCCCTTTGCAGATAGTGCAATTTGATGGGGTTTTCTCACATGTACTGCATTTATTATCACATACTAAATAAATTTCAATATATATACGTTCACAAGTCTAATATTGAGCTATAAAAAACCCTATTTTACAATTACAAGCAGGAACTCCTTCTCTCAAATTGCCAAAACATGTTAAACAGTTTGATGGTGATTAAATGCAAGTCTTACATTAATAACTGCATCTCTAGCATTAGAATTATATTCCATCATCATAATAGCCTTCTTTACAGTCACAATTTTAAGTAATAGTTAATCTATTAGATGTATTGGAAGGCTTGCAACTTATGCATTTATCAGACTTTTATATACATCCATAACACTTAATATGACACTCTAGAATTAGATCTTTTATAAATATACTTTGACACATTTCATTTTCATCTTAAAAAAAATTGGTTTAACAAGGGCATTTATGAATTACAGATTAATCAATTCTATTCATATTGACATCACAACTTGTACAATAATCACTTTTACCTTAACAGGTTAAACAAGCTTTTGAGCATTCTATGAAAATAAATAGAGATTTTTACATTCACAAATCAGATATTCATTATCAAAATATCCAGTTTTACATATGCAGGTATTATTTTATAATATTCTGTTTTATTCAGTCTCATAACAAGACATACAAAATGAAGCTTATGATTAGCAAGTTTTACATAAATCGTGGCATTTTTGACACATTTCAATCCCAACATCAAAGTAGCCTTCTAAGCAAAGACATTTGTTAGAATTATTAAAAATTCTAAAATACTGAGATTCACATGTTAAGCATTTGGTTGATTAGTTTATACATGCCTTACAAGTTATGTCACATTCTACAATATATTTAATCATTACATTAACAAGTTCTTTGATAGGTTTCATAAAATCCTTATTTACATTAACATTTAAAAGTATCTCCATCATAATACCTAGTTATAGGTTCACATTCAATGCATTATGATACACTTTAACATTCTTTACATGATACATCACATGCTACGATTAATAATATAAAATGAAATACCTTCACATTTCTTAATTGAAGTATTAAAATAATAACTAGAAGAGCAAATACATTAATTTAAATAGTTTAATTATAAGTAAAGTGCAGGATCGCAAGATAAACAAAATTTAGAATTGCCTTAACAAGTGAGACAAGATTGATGACATTAAATACATTAATTAAAAGAATCCTCAAAATATCCTTACTTACAAATACATATATTTTCAGGATTAAGTATTCTAAAATTTTCTTCTGAACAAGTTAAACAATAATTTGCTTGATTGATGCATGTCTTACATGTTTGATCACATAACAAACATTATTTATTGACCTCTATTTCATATGTGCCTTCAATGCATATGCAGGTACTGTTTTATAATTTTTTCATTGAACCACAAGATGTACAATTAATCACAGTGTTTAAACATGTTTTACAAGAAATATCACAGTATTAACAAACTCCATTAATTTCAGTTGTGCCATTTTAGCACTAGCATTTTAGAGTTAAATTGTTTAAAACTCGTAATTATGATTAATCACAATCAGTACATGTAATAGAATTAATAATACAATTTATACAACTCTGATCACACTTAGAACACTTTTCTTGTCCAGTTTCATAATAACCATAATCACAATCACATTAATTCCCATTCAAATGCCTTGTAAATGGACATGAAGTACAATAAATTGATTAGATCTAACAAGTAGCACATTTGATAAAGCATTTCTTACAATTGACTGATGATCCATCGTCATAATACCCCATTAAGCATTAACAAGTTCCACCGTTATAAACCCTAAAAGAAATATTTGAATCTATGCAGGTTGTGCATTAATTTGAATCTTAACCTTAGCAATTAAAACAGGAATAATGACATTTTTCACAAACCTCCACTCCTTTGTCATAATAATAATCATTGCAAAAACAAGAGTTTAGAATGCTGTTGAATTATCTTTTAGCTGTGGCTGAACATGTATCACATTTTGTAGCTAATTGATAACAAGTCATACAAGAATAATGGCATTCTAAAACTTAATTTTATATATACTCTAGCAAATTATATTAATTCCATCACTGTAATAGCCTGATTGGCATAAACATTAGAATTGTTTTAATACTCTTAAACTTTAAGAAGGGCAAGACAAGCATTAAGTATTTAAAACTGCACAAGTTTCACAACTAAAATTGCATTCTATTATAAACTCTAAATAGTACAAGAGCATTTAGATATCCCTGCATCAAAGTAACCGGGCTAACAAATACAGGTTGTACCTGATAGGTTTCTCATATCTTAGTCCCAACAAGAATTACAATCTGAAGAGAAACGTCCCTTGCAACTCAAACAAGAGTAATGACAAGCTATTTTTAAATTGAGATGACTACATGAACAAATTTATTAATTTTAATATGTAGATACTGATAAGCCTTAAAGTTTAGTTTTGCATTAACAGGTGGTTCCATTTAAATATTTTTCTGCTTGACAAGAGGTACAATTGGTTGAGGAGGTATTGCACTCAATACAAAGATTACTGCAAGCTAAAAAAAGTAATGGATTCATACCTTAACATTCTGCAAGTCCGGCATCAAAATATTTTGAAGCACACTTACACTCGCCCTAATTATTTAATTGTCTTCCAATTGATATATCACAAGTTGTGCATTAATTTGATTAACTTCCAATACATGTCTAGCAAGTGTTATGGCAAGCTAAATTGAATTGAAATATTTACCAGTACATATTGGATTTTCAGGTTAATCAAAGTATTATGAGGGACAAGAGCAAGAATTGTCAACTCCAAGATTTCGAAATGAGAAATCTGGACAAGTATTACAATTATTTATTGTTCCACTACATGAAGCACATCGATATGAGCATTCTATAATTCATTTATATTTGATTACTTATACACATCTAGCTTCCTATTTATTTTTCTAAATACCCATCTTTACATAGGCATAAATTTCCTTTAATTATTCTATTGTTTTCAATTGAACAAGTGATACAATTATTGAATTGAAAATCAAAACAGGTTTTACATGTGTAATGGCATTCTTATAATTATCATTATTTTTACTTTGACAATGTAATTGACCTACATCATAGTACTCATAAGGACAATCACATTTCGATTATATTAATTATCTGTAGTTCAAGTCACAAGTTAAACAATTCGTATTTCCACTTCCATTGCATGTTTTACAAGAAAAATGGCATTCCAAACATTCTAATTAGGATTCATCACTATAATAGTGGGAATCCTTGCATAAACACTTAAATGTTGGACCTGTACCGTCTGGTCCTCTTGTTGAAGGACAAGTTGTACAAGAATCTACTTCAGCAGTAAGACAGTTAGTACATGAATGATGACAAGACACTAAATTTTATTTTCATTGTTACAATAGCAAAATACTTCGTTTCTCCCAGAATCATAATAAGCTGGGGAACATAAACATTCATCGCCTGAAGTTAAATAACGATGATTTTCAATAGAACATTCTGTACAATTATATTATGATGGTCCATTGCATCTAAGACAAGAATAATGGCATTCTTAGAATTAATTTTGAAGATATACTAAAACAAACATCCTGAATTCCGTCTTCTCCATATTCGCTTCTACAAATACATTTCAAATCATCAGATACAACTCTATTTTGTTCTGCTATACACATTGTACAATATTAATTTAATGTATTGTCAGCTGGTAATTGGCATTTCTCACATCTTGTGTGACAAGCTAGATTGTTTATAGTATTCTTACATTGACATAATGTTGACCCATCATTTTAGATAATTTCAATTGTTCTTAAGGCACAAATACATTTACCATTAACTAACTATTTGTGATAAATATTTGGATCACCACAATCAGTACAATCACTATCAAATGGTCCAGAACAATTATAACATGAAGCATAACATTCTACATTAGTATATTTTTCATTACATTAGCAAATCTTATCCTATAATCCTGTATCATAATATCCTTAATTACAAGGACAAGTATTTCCAATTAGTGATCTATTTCTTAATGGGTCACATGAAGTGCAATCTCCAAATGTTAAAGTACATGTTTAACAATCTCCAGTGGTACATAAAACGCAATTTCCATTTAATTGTGCATATCCTTCAATTTAATCACAAACACATTAACCAGGGATAATTCTTGCCGTTAGTTTATATTGATAATAACAGGTTGTACAATAATTTGGATCTGTTACTAAACAAGTTTGACATGGAGAATTGCATCCAACTGTAGAAGGTGCACACTTTTTATCTGCAGTTAAATAGTGTGTTGCAAAACAACTTTTGCATTCGTTTGCATTATGACAAATAAAGCATTTCTCTAACCCTGGTTCATTTTAACAAGCTAATTATAAATTATATTATTACAAGAACATCGAGTTCCTTTTTTAAAATATCCAACATCACATTATTTGCAATCTGTTCCAATGGGGTCTCCATTAGAATCATAAATATAATCATATTGCATGCAATTTCTATCTTCAAAACACAAAGACTTTTTTAAAGTGTAAGGCCACTTACATTATGTACATATTCCAGAAGAACAGACTTTACAATTAATTGGACATTCTATAATTTTGATACAAATCATACAAACGCATTATTAATCTAAAAACTCGTAACCATCTATACATTCATTAAAAGAATAGATAGAATCTATATATTAACAGGTTTTATGACCTGGTTCACAGGCTTTAAATAATAATTATAGTTACTTAATGTGCATTTTAGGTCATTGCTATCTAATGGAGACTAACCAGGTATACAAGTGGCACATTATGTATTGGTTGCATCACACGTTTTGCAATATTGACCACAAGCTTTATATTACAATCATAATTTACCTCGAGGATATGAAGACGAAGCACAATTCTGGCCATAATTGAAGCCAGCACAATATATGCATTTGTATATATTAGAATACTTTTATCCGATTAAACAACCATAACCATACAATATAGATATTGCTTCAGTTGTAAAAATTAAATTTCCATTTGGATCATGTGAGTATATCATAACATATGGCCACCATCCGAGAAGTAAATGAGTATCGTAATTCCAATATAGGATATACCCTTTTATCTATGGATGGCATAGAACTTCATAATTGTTAAATATAATTTGTCTGAGTTCATTAGTATTATAACATTCCCTTGGAATACCTTAAATTTTATAACTAAACTACCTGCACACATATGGGGATAAATATCTGGCCAATATTACTGATAGCCGGGACAAGATTTTTAAAATATCTCCTTATTGAATTCAGTTTGAAAAGATCTGAAGCTAAAACATGCTTAGAATAGCTGAAATATTATTAATCTGGCAGTGAAACCCATCAGAAGATCTATTTAGATGATTTTATTATTGAATTTTTTTAGAATAAAATTTAGAATTTATATCATATATTTGAGTTGGAATTTCCATTATTAATTTGAGAACGGACTGACTCTATTTGTACTTATTCTAAACACAACTTAAATTTAAAATTCCGACTTAGCGATCTTACATACTAACTTTATTTTTCAAATAAATTTGAAACTATGAGCATTCTTTTAAAATAATTTTTAAGTAATTACTCCACGTTATTTTTTTAAGAAATTTACCTTTTTAATATTCTTATTTTTGTGCACAGATGAATGAATCAGCAAATTAAATATCAATTTGAAATGCAAAATTGACTGTTAATCTTATCCATATATAATTAGTTGATAAAATAAATTATCATTTAATACTTTATTTGATATATAATAATTATATCATTTAATAAATTAAATTATTTTTTAGAATAATTGAAGGTGTTTATTTAATAGAAGAAAACGATTACACATTATTTCAATTATACAAGAGTTTCCCTGTTAAAATAGATTCCAAAAAAGAAATTTAAGAATCATGCGCTACCAAATTTAGCTTAGGATAAATCGTAATATAGAGTTGTCGTCTTATTATTTAATCCTAAGTTTCAACGACTTTTAAGTTAGTGATATGAGAAAATTTAAGAAATTTTATGAAATTTAAAAGAATTCTGAGATATTTAGTTTATAATTTTTCCTAAAATTATATAAGTTAACTACTGAATTAAAATAGGGGGTATTAGAAGCAGAGCGTTAAAATAATGAAAGTAGCAATACAGACTTTAAATGGATAAGCTCTGAGAGAAAAAGATTGGAGTTTTGGAATCTGCAAATATTGGTACATAATCTAAATTCAAAAAATTTTATAAATAATAATTAAATTTTAATTGTTCTTGGTACTTAATTCAAATTCTTATTTAGAATTGCTAGTTCAATTCTTTTTCCTAGTGTTTCAGATAAAATCCTCAAAAACTAAATATTATTCAGTTTGAAAATATTTATTGAAAAAGAGTGGAATTTTTTTATATTAATTCATCATTTTTAAATTTCAATTAATTTTATTTTTCTACAGAAAATATTGTTTTAATATTTACCAATATAAAAGAAGGATTAAGACCATATAATAATACCTAATTGAATTAATTTATGTCTTAGATTTCTTATAAAAGAGGGATTATTAATTTATAGAAAAATGAGATATTAAGAAATAAAGTTTCTGGCAAAATATCATGAGCTATCCGTTAGTGTCAAATTAAGTCACTTAAAAATGATATTTCAAGCACAACAACAAAACTTTTGTATTTATGAAATTTATTTATTTTTATTTCAGAAAATTACGCATTATTGTATAATTTAAATAACTATGAATTATTGTAAATTATTTCTTTTAATATCCTCAGCGCCATATACTTATCGTCTTTCTGCCTATTAGTTTCTTGCTCCTTTAAAATCGTCAATGTAAATCAATTTAAGTATGAAAATGAGCAAATCTTTATATGAATTTTTTTGATGGAGATGGTACTTTTTTATATGGTTTTGTTTTTAAACCAGATAATATTAAAATATATGAGACTTTTTAGTCAAATTAGAGAAGGTGCTTTTCACCTCCTTCTAGATTATGAGTAAACCTAAGAATAAGGAATCTATTGTTTTATTAAACATTTCATTGATTCAATGCTTCTGGCAAGAAATAAAAAAGAAAGTTTCAGTATTTAATTCTATTGACTCGAATAGGATAAATAAATATATTCATAGAAGTTGGAGAATCTGATTATGGAATTAAACAAGAAAAATTTAATGATAAACCTAATAAATATTTCACTCTATATTAGATTAGAGCATCAGGTAATTACAAAAATTGAACATTAATTGGATGAGATGGAAATTTATGATTGGAAAATATAAATAGTATATGAGAGAGTTAGGAAAATTGGAGATGGAGAATCATGACTTAATTATTGACAGTATTTATTTTCCTTTATATAAATTGGAGATGTGAGTATTAAGATAGTGAATTGATTGGATAAGCTTAATTAACATCAACTAATAATAACAGAATGCTAAATTAGGATCATTTACTAAATCAAAAACCAAAAATTTTCAATTGAGAATGGAATATGATAAATTTAAAATGCACAAATTTGAATATAAGAGGTAGCTCTAAATTTACTTTACAATTTTATCTGAATTTTTGATTAAATAATTTAATATATTTAATCATAATCAAATTCATCTCCAATAATGAATAGACGATTAAATAAAAGCAAAGTTTGTAAATTTAACAAATACTACTATCTGAACTATATCCTAATCAATACTTAGAAGTATACAGAGTGGTAGCCATCAATCATGACAACACAATGATTATTGCTACAAGTGAATCCAAAATAAAAGTGATATATATTATTCTACCTCTTCTTTCATAATCAGAAGCCTATCCAACCATAAGAATTACAGCATCTATAGGATAGATTGAGATTCTTAAAGGTAAACATTAGCATTTCTTGTCTGCTTTAATGTTTTTCAAAATTGGTCTTCCCTATATTTGCATTTCTTGTAGAATTTTGCTCACTTCTACTCATTAACAATAGATTTAATGATGAGAAAATATAATTTTGGTCTTTCCTAAACTTAGCCTTCTTTTTCCAAGAATATGTCCATAAATAATTGAAGAACATACATTTACAATTAGAGATTTTCAATTAATCAAGAGGGTACGTTATTAATAAATTTTAATGGAATTTCAGGATAGAGATTATAAGTAGATTAATTAGGATGTTGATTATATTATTAATATTTACTTCTTTGAATCATAGCACAAGTCTTAATTTCCTCAGCAATACATAGCTTCAGTGAATATCCTACTCTCTAAAAATAGTCATAATATCGACCTAATTAGAATCATATCCTTCTACTCCAAATCAGATGCGAATGTAACTAGTTGGTGCTGTCTGATAGAAATACAATTTTTTAAAATAGAGAAAAAGAGCCCTAAAAAATAATAAGTATTTTCAAGAAGATTTTGAAAAATGCTCAGAATAGAAATTGACCTCTCCCAAGGAGGAACAATTTATGAAATAGATAATTTTTTTTTAATTGGAAAGGTAACGAAAGATTTCTTACTAATCAAATTAATAAAACTAAAAAGGTCATTAAGATCTATCAAATTTAATAGTTAAAATTCTATAAATGGGTATGGAGAGAATTAACAGGAGAGGATCATGTTGGTCAGGGGTAATTAATTTTTATAATAAGGCGGGAGGAGGTTGTACATCTACATAAGCAAGGGATCCTCCATAGTGGGGCTCTGAATGTTATGAGCCTAAGAATGGTATATCGCCAACAGGAGTATTTATTTTATGTTGATTGATACCTCTCTGTCTGAATAAGGATGGAGGAATTCTAAAAGCTAAGGAACTTTACTAAAAGAAGGTTTACTTAGATCTTCTGCACAGGCAAATAGCAGCCTAGTGAACGGTAGGGAAGATCTAACCTTGGGAACTAAGAAAGGGATGAATAGATATGGGGAGATGTAATGGATTTTGGTTACAAATGTTAAATGATCTGAACGAACACTCTCAGAAGAAGAAGAAGGAAGAGCCTCTTTAGGATGAGAGAAAAAGGTTAATGATTGGTGTGAAAAAAGATCAAAATATTAGATTGAATTCAATATTCGACTCGATTAGGGATCGATAAGATCAGAGACCAATAATAAGCCTAAACATGCTCAAAAGCGAGGGAACTCGAATCTTATATAACTCCTAAGACGCTTGACTCATTGATTATTAATTGTAACCATTTTAATTTAATACACCTATTTTCCTACTACCCTAATAGTTAGGTTTTGAACCTTAAATGTGAACCAAAATGTAATGAATCTAACCCAGGATTGTAATACTGTATGAGGGAATTCTCGGGTGGAAGGAATGTTCTATAGAATATCAGTGTCTGAAAAATTCATCCAATGATATCTTTGAATTAGTATTGAAATTGTCTACGGAGGTATTCTATCTGATGAAGATATGGATAAATTTAAGAAAATATAGATAATTTAATTTTAGAGGAGATAAGTGGTACATAAGAAAATGAAAGCAATGGAGAGATTAGTGTGTTATGTAGTGATTTGCAGAAAGCCTATATAAATGATGGAAGCTAGGGTACAATCTATGGGGAGTATAAATTGAATACTTTTATTCGAAAGAAGGAATTTGGTATTTATTACTTCCATTTATATGAATAGCCTTATTGGACAAGATTAGAAGGGTACCACCCTAATGTCCTGAGCACTAGAATTTAAAAAAGGATAAAACAGAAAATTTTTTGTTCTAATCGGCCTTGAAATTCCTTATGAAAATTAAAATACTTGAAGAAATCCATGAAACCCATATACATCGAATTTGATAGACATTTTCTTCAGCTAGGGAAGATTCAGGATAATCTTTAAAGAAAGAGCACCATCTATCGTTGAAACAAAGAAGACTGGATAGGGTAGGTCATACTAAGCTACTTCAATGTCATGTTACATGAATTCAGAACCATTCCTTAAGATGTCAAATTCCTTGATGCCAAGAAAATAACATTAGGATAGGGATGCAGCTGATTCAAGATTTTCTGCATATAAACATAATTGAATGGGAAGAATGCAGGAGGGAATGTCTGTTACCAAAAGATAGACATTGGAATTTCCTTGAGATATTTTTAGAATGGTAGAGAGAACTAAAGATATGGTGGATTTGATGTTCAATGAAGGAAATAAAGTGGAATAAAATATACTATCTAGTTAGTTATTTGATAACCTTTAACTCAGTAGATTGAAAATTGAGAGGAGTTGAGAATGAAATTAAATTATGTTTTAGGAGTCTGTTACTGATACTGAATGATATTATCCATAAATATAATAATAAAAGTTTGAACCATTATCATTTCTTATTGCCGAGAAATTCTTAAACGTTCTTTTCACAAATACTTGATAAGAAATATGTTAATCTGGCTTTTAAAACAAAGGAGGAAGAAATAAACAAACATTTTAATAAATATTACTAATATATTAAATCTCTCACATGTGTTAGCGTTTCTTCCAGTTCCTTTTAATTCTGATAAAGAAAATATGAAATCGAATCGAATCGTTAGTTGAGTAGTGCTGCAATGCTGCCTAAAAAGAATTATTTAGTAATTTCAAATTTTAGAGATAATCCTTTTGTGAGTCTGATCAATAATATTTTTCATTTACACTGAATTTATATTTATTTTATTGATATAAAATGTTTTATAATTATCCTTCAGCTTGTGGCTTAAACCTCTAAAAAATCAAAGTAATTAAACTATATAAAAGTGTATATTGATGGTTTTAATGAATTTTTTTCAACACCTTATTAATTGTGATTCGATTAATCTGCAGCTTATTTTTGTACCAAACTTCTACTTTTACTATAGCATTTTTCAAAATTTTCTATTTTTAATGTCAAAATATCCTAACTATTATGATCCTGCAAGCAAAGATCCGAATTCCGCATTCTAATCATAAGTAGCATCCAGCTGTTATCTATTCTATCAAATTATCCTAAGCCTAGAGTGGATAATTGCCATGTCTATGTCAAGGTTTCCAGTCAAAACTTGTGTGAAATAATTATAGCTACAATAGGAATGCTGAGTTATAAGCAACGCAAAAATAATACACATCAAGATTTATTTGAATAACAGTAAATTAGATTAATATTCTAAAGTTTGAATAATTTTTGAAATAGGTGGCAACTTTTGTTTCATTGACTTGTCCTATATTTTAAACTCTGTAAACCTCCTAATTCCGAATATGATTCCTTATGATCCTATTATAATTGGATCATTAGATATTGGTCTATTTTAGGATAAATAAATTTTAATAGTTTAACTTAATTTTAATGCTACTTTGGAACATTCTGAAACGAAGCTTGATCTCATTAATTCAAATATATCTGATTGCTTTTCACATATGGTAATGGTGATGATGTCTCACCTTCGGATTCAGTTCATACTTAATCCGATATGCTCATCCCTGATTATAGTGAATGTTTCAGTTATTTTAATTCCTGATATACCCTTCTAAAGCATTATTAAGCAAGTCATTACTTGTACTAAACTAAAAGATAAAATTGAAGCTAATACAAAATCAAACTTTTGTATTATGGATTTTTATATTTTACATAAGCTTTAGATCATTTTCTAATTAATTTCAACTTATTTTGTGATTATAAAGCATTCTCTCAAAAAAAGCCTTCTCTACTTTTCCTTCTTCATTCTTACAAATTCAATGTTTAATTCAATTTTTGGCAGCGAAAAATATAATTCTTTAAATTTAAACAACAATTCTTTTTCATCATATCAAATTTTGATTAATAAATATATTTGATTCTACTTTCAAATTTATCTCCTACATCTACCCATTGGAATTAATTGAGTTCCCAAAATATTGTTTATTTTGCAAACTGAGAAATCATAAATTTGAATTTTGTCTTATTATTAAAGATCTTATTCATAGCCTTCCATTTCGCTTCCATTTTCTATTAGCCACTTTTTGTAAATTGTATAATATAATTTTATAACTTAATACAACAATGCACTGGTTTATTTATTTTTGATTCTTTTTTTTATACTATAATTTTTTGTCAAACATTTATTTATTCCACATAGAAGTTGAGGGGATTTCGGTAGACTGGACTCAACTAAATTAATTAGAACTGGAATGAAAGCATGGAGTTGCATTAGTATTATGACGTTCTTCTGATGATGATTTCTGGTAATATGTTAATGAAACCTTAATATAGCTCCATGATGGGTCAAAAGATCTTCTTACCTATAATATCATAATAAAAACAAAGATGTGAAAGTTTTTAAGGTGTTTTTCTTTGAATTCAATTTGAGAATTTTGTTAATGCATAAAATCTTACTTTTTATACTTATCAGGGTTTTATTTTAAAAACAGCATAGAAACGAAAAAGAATAAATCTGTGGAAATTATTTTTAAACAGATCACTCCTTGAAATAATTTCATTATACATTAAGGAAAAGTTTCTCGGAAGAAAAAAATAATTGTTAATAAAAAGAAAGCAAAGAAATAGGGCATCTAAGTAGTCGGCTATGATGAGGTTGTACACTGAGCTGGTTCTTGACCGGTTATGAAATAATATAGAAAAGAAGTTCACAGAGTGTTGCTAATTGATTTTTGGACGTCGCGTAATCCTTTGTTTCTCCCAAATCATTAAAAAAAATCTAATTTTTTTCAGATTGGCTGCGTCCTGCACACACAGATTCATGTTTTTGATTTTTTTTTGATTTGAATGTCTTAGGAGTGGCGAATTTGTA
>CAJJDP010000001.1:816083-838313 GCA_905182995.1 Paramecium octaurelia
TAACATTCATTTAAACATGAGCTCCCCTTCTGTTTACCCATCCTTAGGTCTAGATTCCCTGAGGAATAATTTTTTAAAATTGGGTCCTCCATATTACGCTTCTCCATAAACATACTTTTTAGGCATTCAGTTATTAAGGAATCTTCATAGTTGGCCTATTAAGTGGATGTTGATTTGTAAATCAGCTATTCCAAATTTAAAGTATTATTCAACTCCAAAACTGCCCAACTCAATAGCCTTTCACCTCTGAGTAAGACCAGTTATTCTCATAATTTCTTAAGAGATAGTTATGGAAAGATTAAAATTTAACAAAATGATTATTTTAGAATAAAAGCCAGTGATTTAAGAATTAGGATTAATAAAGGCTACTTACACTTATCAATTTTTGTTGATCAATTAGTGCAAGCCTAATTTTATCCTTCAATCTTTCTTGAAATTTTTACAACCCTTAAATGATTAAGCTCAACCACATTCCTGAAATATGAAATATCTCAGGTGTTTATAGTGATAATTTGAATCGATGTATTATTTCAATAATATGTATATTAAAATACGTAGTGGAAGGTGCATTGAGTGATAAAGTTTAAAATAATGATTATAAAATCATTTTCATAGTAAAATAGTTTCTTTCTTTCAGCAAGTAAAATTCCAGTAGTAGTTTTAACTAATCTCTGAATTTTATATTTAAATATCTTCAGATCTTTTGCAAGTAGATACTATCTTTTTACTTCAACTATAGTAAATTCCACATTTATTTATCATTGCATAGATCGTTAATCAAATTCTGATTCCCCATATCTTACTTAAAATTATTATCTGCCCAACATTTTATAATAAATCTTTTTGTTTGATTTCTTGGGCATATGTCATAAATCGTTTTTAATTGGCAACTGGAAATTTATAATGTGTTGAAGTCAAATTTAAGATAATTTTTGTGAATACAACTTTACTTTAGCATGCTTTTAAATCTAATTTACATTCTTTTAAATTTTTCTTAGGGTGGAATTAAGAATTTATAGAATTTGCAGATTTTAATTTCTTTTGAAAACTCTCTCTTCAAGATCTGGATTTAACTTTTTCATCAGTTGTTAAATTTAATAAGAATAACGAAAACCTTAATATTACTGATCTTCTTTTCAAAACTAAATTGATATTTTCATCAAACCAAAATTATTACAAATAAGTCATTTTTACTAGAATCATGGTTTCTCAAATTATAATCATCATATTGATTTTAATCTAAACAGTACTACGAAAGTCTAACTTTATTAATTCTGTTAATTTACAAAAAAGAATAATATTTAACATAACCCAATCAATGATTCAATAGTCGTGAGTTTTTCTGTGATGTTGAAAGCAAGGGATGGTCAATCCAAAAGAAACAAATTATAATTTTCAAAAGGTTAGACAAAAGTAATTCTTTAGATCATTTAACAAAAAATAAGTTGGTTCTCCAACAATATCAATTATTTATTGTTTGTTTTTTAATAACTTTTAGAAATTTTGTTTTAAAGGCTTTAACAATTAAAATCAGATTGCATCTTAACTAGAGATAAATAAAGTAAACCCTCAGCTCACAACCCTCGCAAATCTAACATGCAATTTCTAATGGTTTATGATTATAAAAGGAAAATCAGAAAATTGAACAATTGAGATTAATCATCTTAATAAGCCACGAGAGTCTATCCATTTAATAATTCCTCTTTTTACAGTGTAGTATTTCTTCACAATCTAGTAATAAATAACCCATTTAATCATAATTAAGTATAAAGCAGTGATAATCTCTAATTTCTTAAGTAAATCTATTCTTCCTTTATGAAGGGGAGTAAGCTAACCAATTGGCTGATTATCCTGAGTTGTTATCCTACCCTTTTAACTCTTTTTTCAATCTTATGAGAGAAATTTATGCAGCTTTTGATTTCTCTCTTTGAATATTTTTATAAGCCTCCTTCACAAATAGTTTTAGAAGAGGCATCTACACTTTTAGACCTTCATTTTCTTTTTTTTAATTATAATATTGAACTCCTATAATTTTATTTTGAGTTTTATATTACAAACCAAAAGTATCTTGCACATTTTATAAGGAAGAAAATCAATTTTTTTTAAGTTAGATGCTGAAGTATGTTAAAATAGTGATAACTCATATAAACTTATTCTTAGCTGATTTTTGATTTATGTTGAATGAGAATGTAAAACAAATTAATAACAACAAAACCACACAATCACCAGGAACTTTAAGTTCCGCAGCGTAAATAAAGCCTAAAAATCAGTTCTCAGCCAATTATTTATAAACATTACTGTAGTCAGCACATTGGTTCCAAATAGTGGAAGCTTCAAGCAATATATATTATCAATGAGATGATGAACCTTTATTATGATTGTCAGTATGTTTTAAAAACAGTCAAACATGAATAAAAACGTTTACAATGTCCAATATCAATATGAAATCCTTTTACATAAGATTTACGATTAGCATCGTAGAAATGTGATTATCTACTTACATAGCTTTACTTGAACACTATTTTTAAAGTGCATTATGTTTTTATTTTATGTGAAGAAGTTGTATTGCAAATTATTTTATTATAGGTCATTCAGCAGAATACCTTTCATGCAATAGATCCAGTCTAAATGGAAATACATGTAACATATATAGGCTTCCATATTTAATTTGCTCAACCAATACCATAGCAATGATGGATACTTATTTACCCTCAAGCAGGCATAAACTGTTTGCTTTAACTACTTTATTAATAATGCTGATAAATTTAAAAGTTGAGTTTCCTTATGCTATGACATGCGACACAATCAAAAAAGATAGCCTACTTAATAATCTAATGATAAAAATTTAGATGAGAAAGTGTTTTCAACCTTAACCTTATCAACGATGCATAAATGATATTCCACTCTCTT
Source organism: Paramecium octaurelia (assembly GCA_905182995.1). NCBI lineage: Eukaryota > Ciliophora > Oligohymenophorea > Peniculida > Parameciidae > Paramecium > Paramecium octaurelia. The sequence continues at coordinate 818,994 of CAJJDP010000001.1, forward strand.
AGCAAACATGAATTGCCTCTTTCTACTACTTTAAGTGTTATACATATATAATGGTCTCCAATAATATATCTTTATCAATTAAAACAGTTATATGATTGTTGCTCCTTCCTCTTGAGTTTTCTAATAAAGACATTGCAAAACCCATGAAAATGAAAGTTTGCAACAAAATATTTATGTTAGTATGGTGCAACTCTGGGCAAATGTGGACACTATATATCTAATTTAATTCATAAGCTGTGTTTAAGAGAGGTTGTATATTTAAAACAACTGCAAATTTTACGTCTTGTGCCAATGGAAATCATCATCAGAATAAAGATTGTAATCCTTATAGCTACTCTCTCCTTGTTTATTTCAATATCATAAAATTATTCAATACTAATAATCTCTTGATACAAATGACTCATGTAAAGTATTCCTATGATGCGAATCTGTAATGCTATGTAATTCAGCAGCAGCAGCTGAATCACTGATTATAATGGTTTCCTATTGAAGTTAACAATTAATTTTGAGTATTTTAAACTCTGGCTGTATAAATTTACTGTGGGCACATATGAATAGGGTTGAATAATTCTTCCCAAAACTATTTTCATGGAACTAAATTATGTGGCTCCATCACTTGAACAAGATGTTGACCTGAATTAATTCTCGATTTGAGGCCATATGATAATAGCAATGGCCATTGTTTTACTTGGTTGTTCTGGCATTTTTTACTTCACCTCATAGATCTGAACTTGACAAGAATTAAAGCACAAATTAATTTCTAGATTCAGGAGTAGTTACTCATGTACAACATATGTTTCTGTAATTGGATGGACTAATTATAGAGCAAAAAACTGAAACATTACCTAATGAAATGTGAAACATTGGAAAATTATAAGAGACTTCAAGCTTCTTTGTAGCAAATATAATTCATCTTTTAAGATGTCTAGTGGAAATAATAAGGCATGTCTATTTATTAGGCGGTTGCTATTTTAGAGAATATTCTTCTCAAGTTATGATTCACCCTGTCTTAGATGTACCGCCACTGCATCAAATATATTTTTTTTTCTGAGTTTTTAGATTGTATTTTGTATAGTCTTGTACATTAATAATTGTTCAACATGTTACAATTTTTTTGTAGGTACTTCTTTAATTATTGAATTCTCTTTATCATAATACACAAATCCATACTTAATTCACATACATTCTCTTACTTTAAATATACCTGTCTTTAGGTGTGCATTAAATGTTTCGAAGCCGATTAATTAACCGAAGTACTACTAAATATGATAATAATGGATACTGGCCAAATTTTTTATTATTAGCTCATCTGATAACTCATATGGGTTAACAATAAACGCGTAGCTGAATGCACTACCTATGTTAATATTGTTTGAGAGTAAAAAAATGTGCTACCCAACTTCAGATTATCATTCTACTAAATATGCATCTTGTTTTGATGTATATTGTGTTGATATTTGTTAATAAGATTAGCAATGCTTACCACCTTGTTTTTGCGAAATAGATGATCTACTTTTTTTGAGTGTTTAAAAAGCTATTGTATGATAATTCATGCAGTCAATTGAGTTTTTATTGAAATACTGTTTCTTGTTTAACATATTACCGTTCTGGATCTTACTTAAAATATAAAATCATATGTGTAATAGTTAGTGAGCAGAAGCTTAACTTATTGTACCAAATAAGATTTGCACTAGTTGCTCAATTGATAATACTATTTACTATTGAGCTTGGACAAGAGGATTTTTCAAAAATAAAGACTCTATTAATAAATTTTAGAGATTTCACTGCTGCTTGGGGTAATTGGTGGTTGGATAGATTTTGTTTTAATCAAAAATGCCATTAATAATGCAATTTTCTACTTTTACTAATAGAACTCAAACTTGCCCAATCTCAAATTTAGTTAGATCACATTATATTTGATCCATAAATGGATGCAGTTTAAATTGAAATGGAAGCTCTGAAGATGAGCTAAAACAATAAAGAATTTCTGATGGTGCCCTAGAAGCTCGTGTAATACTAGAGATTTAAGGACAAATTGTGGATTTATTACATAAAGCATCACTTTCCCTTTTGGAGTCGCTGTTCAAACAGATGCTCAAAATATATTGACAGCTCTATTGAAACTTATGTATTCCATGCTAATATTTATCAAATCCTTCATAGCATTATCTATTTGGTCGACTTTTGATGAACCGAATTCACATTCTACTTTTATTTTCCATGCTCTGGATGAACCTTCCTTAAATACTTCGTATAAAAATTACCCAGTGCATTTAAATGCTGCTTTAAAGGGTGCATCGTAGGAGATCATTAAATTTTGCCTTCAAGGATTCAACTTATATCTAATGGTAGCTATCACGAGTCTAAACAAATATAGTCATACATTGATATTTTATAATATATGATATCTATTCCACAATTTTCCATAATACTTCTATGGCAGCATTTATAATTATTATACAGATATTTAGGAAACATTGTAGATAAAATATGTTGTTGATATATATAAGGTATAATACATCCTATTTTAATATGTTGTCTCCTTTCATTAATATGATTACATAGTTGAAAGCATTTTTTTAATTAACTTTTTCAATCATGTCATAATATTATCGATTTTGTCTTTGTTTAGTAATAAAGAACTTTAAAAGGGAAAGTGTCAATAAGGATCAGTCTTCAGGCAACAAATTAACCGATTTAAAATGTATCCAAAAGATTAGAAAAATATTCTAGCTTTCTATAATTACTAATCATCTTTATTAAAAAAATTTTTTAAATCTATATCTTTATGATTGGTATACTCTCTTAGAAAAATTAAACCTCCATATTCTTGAAATGCATGTATTTGAATCAAATACAGAATTATGAAATAGGTTTAAGTCTTGCATCTTAAGATGGAAAGCATATAGATTAGCTATATTTCTCAAGACTATATTATTTATTTAGTTGATGTCCTTATTTATATAAATAATTGAAATTATCCAATATTCTTACTTAATGATTAACTTTAAACCTTCTAATAATTCAACAATTTATGTCCTAATAATTCTTCAAAACTAGAAAATTATGGTTTGTTTGACTAAACTAAATGATTACCGCTGATCCAACAGGCATTTGTATTTTATAGTTTTCAAATTACACTCTATTCAGCGCCTTACAATCACAATCTGTTTGGCCATTGCATCCGAGATATTTTAACAAGTTGTAGTTGATTATATTTTATTTAATCTTCTTCTATGTATTCTATATTTTCTCAGCTAATTACTTTTATTTATATAGAAATTGAATATAATTTCTAATACAAAACATTGTATTTATACTACTATTCATGTCCTCTATTCCTTTTCAAATTCCATCCTACTCTAGTTTTCTAACAAACACTTTCTCTCATTTTCCTGGAACGATTACAACTTTACAAACCGATTAACATATCTTTATTAATTTAGTGTTTATTAGAGTTAACTTTAACTTAAATTAAGAAAAGATATTTTCTGTCTTAATTTTTAGTTCGAATACTCTAGTTGCAATAATTTAAATGGATTTTATTCTGTGATAATTTGCAGTTAGACTATTCTAATCATATATATCTTATAAAATAGTTTTGTTTGAATTCGACTTATCACTGCTTAATGAAGTTACCCAACACTATGTTTATGACTTGTACTAGTTTCTAAGCAGGTTAGAAATAAAAAATAAGTTAATATTTCATTAAATATAAATTATAAGAGAGATATGCTATATTTGAACAATATTTTAGATTACATGAACTAATATGTTTCAAAAAAAAGATAATTTTGAATAAATATTAATGTTGATTGAATGATATAAACTCTCTAAGAAAGGTAAACCTTTTATTCTTATTTATCAAACTCTCATATCAGGGATTTTATTATTTTCTTACATTTGTTTAAGCATGGCAACTCTTACTTCAAGAGATTGATCCAAAATTCAAAATCAAATTTTAGTCCGATATTTGAATTCAGTTTCTGAATATTGGACATCAAGCGATTGAAGAAAATAACAATTGTCGTATTTTGTACTATGAAATTAAGGATAAAAATTAGATAGAGAGTGATAATATCTACTTTCCGAGAATGTAAAGTGATAATTTAGATTCTATTTTCATCAATAATTGATTAGATTTGATTCGGGTCCTTTTCCTTGGGTGAGGTAAAAGTAATGGAAAAATCTCAAATCCTCCTTTTATCTTAGTATATAACATCATTTTATCATTGTATTGGAATACCTATTCCAGCCATTAATTTTAACTTCTCAAATTATCATAACTTATAGGAAAATTAATTAAGAATCATCAAATAGAAAAAGGTAGTAAAAATTCTTAGAGGCGAATAGAGTGGAGAAATGTAAGGTAAAAAAAAAGGTCGAGGAGAAGTAGTTAAGAATGATATATGATTTGCCCAGAAATTTTGGATAAGATAATTCTTTAGAATTTGGATATCGAAACATCAAGGAGGAGTTGTGATAACTATTAATAACAGTTTTACTTAGAATAAATTCATTGAAAATTAAATTGATTAATGAAAATTTGATGTGATTATGGAGAATGATAGTAAATAATGCTGCGATTTAGTGATAATGAATCTACATTTTATGAGGGTCTACTTCATTAATAAAATAAAATTAAAATAGAGCAAGTTTTGATTGTTTTGACACAAGGGTGAAAGGACATTCAAATTATTATTGTCTATGGGATATTTTTAAAGCATATTGAATAATAACTTGTATATTTACAATAGAATGGAATTGGGGAATTAAAAATGTTAGAAGAGGGAAATGAACTATTAATAATGTAAAATCAGCTTAATTTTAAATACTTTCCTTCTGAATTAAAGGTTAATGCACATTTGTTCATTTTATTAAAATAACTTTCAGGTTTGATTATGAATTTGTTAAAGAAATTTTTTATAAAAAGTGTTATTAAATTGGAATAACAATTAGCTTATCCGCCTAATAACAACAGTATTTTATTTCCTGAGAATAATATATGTCCATTCAATACTCATTATATTGATAGCAAGTATTAATTGACCTTTAAATAAGTAATTTCCAGTTGTGGATGTTTATTTATACTTTTTTAGGTCTTAATTATTATTTACACTTGATATCATAGCTGTTTATAAAACTTCTCAATTTGATGTTCTCTAGCTAATTATTTTTATAAGGAAAGAACGCTTAACCACTCAGCTCGATGTATCAATTATTATTTTGAGTTCCTTCTTTTAATTGCAGAATTCAGCTTTTGGTGATTCCATAGTATTAAACCTACCTATCCTAATTTTTTTAATATCATTGACCCAATTTGATATGCCTATTGAGAATTGATCTAAACACCTTAATTTTTGTATTTTCTATAAACTAACCAATAGAATTAATTTAAATGATTATTCAAATTTAGCTTAAAATCTTAATAAGCTGTAGTTTAATCTAAATAACATTTCATGCTTTAACATCTCATAAACTTATATTATAAACATAACGACTGGATGCTAATGTAGTAGCATCTGGGGAAAAAATTCTGCATAAATAACATTTGCTTAACATTTGATGCAAAACATCTCTAATGAAAGGCAACACCCCTTAGACTTTATTTTCTTTTTATCAGTAGAAGCCAATCTCATTTATAATTAATTGTATTAATTATGATAATTTTCTAGTTAATATGTTATTCTTAATTAAATATAATGAAATTTGATAATTTAAAGGAAATATTAATCGAATATTAAGATATTTAAATTCATTTTTTAATTATTCTATGGCTGAAGGTTCTCTATTCGAAATTTTATCTTGGTCCAAGTAAATTTAGGAATCAACATACAATTTAATTATTGAAATCTTAAAAAGAGAGAATATTTCTGATTGCTAAGGATTTCTTTAAGAAAAATGTAATCAATGGCTCCTTTAATAATATATTGAGAAAGAAAATTTATCCCATATTGAAAAGTAAGAGAGATTGAAGAATATAGAAAAAAATATTGGAATACTTTTAAATATCCTAAAAAATATTTAAAAGCTGGATTTCAATAACAAGAATTATTCTATAAAAGAAAATATAAAACAATAAAAGAAAATAATATCAGACATATACGGAATACACTCAATAGTTGAATTGTTAAAATTTTTCGTCCGTCTAACAGCTACGGATAGCAAATTTATTTAATGTGGATCCAATTCACTAAATTTACTAATAAATATGAACATCGATTTGAAAGAATAAAACTTTGAATATATAAAGATTAAAAATACTTCTTTAATTGGAGCTAATTTTGTAAGATGCAATTTAAGTGGATCAGAATTTAATAATGTTAATATAAGTGGAATCAATTTGAATGGAGCATAATTATTTTATTGCAAATGGAAAAATATTGAAATAGATTAATTATAGTTAGTAAATGGTCATACCAGAAAAGTTATTAAAGTTTGCTTTTCTCCTGATGGCACTAAGTTAATATCTGGAGATTGTGGCACAAATGTTAATTTATTGGATATGAAAACAGGAAAGATAAAATCTTTTCTAAGAAAGTAACGCTTTGCAATAGCAATTTGCTTATCACCTGATTGTAAAATATTAGCATCATGCGGTAATTCATATGTGAATTTCTGGAATCTTACAACAGGGAGAAAAATATCAACATTAAATTGTTTTACTGGAGAGATCTAGTCAGCATGCTTTTCTCCTGATGGCACTATATTAGCATTAGGGAGTTTTGCTAATACTATTTGGTTATGGGATGTTAAAATACGAAAAAAACAATCTTTATTTACTGCTCATAATGGTCGTGTTTCTTCAATTTGCTTTTCTCCTAATGGCAATACTTTAGCATCTGGAAGTCATGATTAAACTATTCGCTTTTGGGATATTGAAACAGGACAAAAAAAATCTTAATTAAATAATAGTCATAGAGTTTATTCAATTTGCTTTTCTCCCGATGGCACTACATTAGCCTCTAGGAATGAGGGTACTCTTCTTTTATTGAATATTGAGACAGGACAACAAAAGTCTTTAATAAAACTTGATTATCATTATGAATGTTCATTTTGCTTTTCTCCTGATGGTAATACATTAGCATCTGGGGGTTCTGATACTATTGGTTTATGGGATGTTAAAACAGGACAGCTAAAATCATAATTAGAAGGTCATAATGGTTGTGTTTATTCAATTTGCTTTTCTCCTGATGCTACCATATTAGCATATGGTGTAGAAAAGTAATATCGGTTCTATGAATATGATTGGTAAGATTAACAGAAGGGAAATAATTCTATACGGTTATGGGATATTAAAACAATACAACAAAAATCTTAATTAATAGACTAACCTCGAGTGGTTTATTCAGTAAGCTTTTCTCCTGATGGTACAACTTTAGCATCTTTGAGTTATAAAACAATTTTTTTATGGGATGTAAAAACAGGGAAATAAAAATCAAACTTCCCTCTTTCTGATGATGATGTTCCCTTTATAATATGCTTTTCTCCTAATGGTACTGAAATAACATCATGTAGTAAATCCAGAATTCATTTTTTTGATGTTAGAACAGGAGAAGTAAAATATAGATGTACTTATAATGAGGAGAATCCAATTTGCATTTCTCCTCAGGGTACAACATTAGCATAAGTGTATTGGGATAATTCAATTATTTTAAAAGAATTGAAAACAGGAAAAGAAATATCTAATTTGATTGGTCATAAGGAAAAAGTTACATCTTTGTGTTTTTCTCCTGATGGTAAAAAATTAGCTTCTGGTAGTGAAGATAATACTATTCGTTTTTGGGCAATTAAAAATCAAAAACAAAAATCAATATTAAATGGTCATACTGGTTCTGTGATATCAATATGTTTTTCCCCTAATGGCATAAAATTAGCCTCTGGTAGTAAAGATAATTCGATTTGCTTATGGGATGTTAAAACAGGACAACAAAGATTTTAATTAAATGGTCATACAAAAGTAGTTAAGTCAGTATGTTTTTCTCCAGATGGTTATACATTAGCATCTGGGAGTTTTGATCAAACTATTCGTTTATGGAATGTTGAAACAGGACAAAAAAGATTTTAATTAAATGGTCATAGTAAAGAAGTTACATCTCTATGTTTTTCTCCAGATGGCACCATTTTAGCATCTGGGAGTTTTGATGAAACTGTTCGTTTATGGGAAATTGAACCACAATAAAAATCTTAATTAAATGGACATATTAAAGAGGTAACATCAATTTGCTTTTCTTCTGATGGAACTATATTAGCATCTGGTAGTTAAGATAACTCGATTCTTTTTTGGGATATTAAAACAGGACACCAAATATTTCAGGTAAATGGTCATGATAGTTCTGTGAATTCGATATGCTTTTCTCCTGATGACGCCACATTAGCATCAGGTAGTAATGATAAAACGATTCGTTTATGGGAAGTTAAAACAGGAAAACAAAAGCTATAATTAAATGGTCATACTAGAACAGTTATGTAGGTTTGTTTTTCTCCTGATGGTGCTAAATTAGCATCTTGTAGTGGAGATAAAACTATTCGTTTATGGGATGTTAATAAAGGATAACAAATATCAATATTAAATGGTCATAGTACTTATGTTGCATCGATATGCTTTTCATCTGATAATACTTTATTGGCATCAGGTAGCGGAGATAAATTGATTTTGCTATGGAATGCTAAAACTGGACAACAAATATCTTTATTAAAAGGTCATACCGGTGGAGTTTTTTCTGTATGCTTTTCTCCTGATGGCATCACGTTAGCATCAGGAGGAGAAGACAATTCTATTAGGTTTTGGGATCTCAAAACAGGACTATAAAAAATGTAATTCAATGGCCACAGTGATTGTGTTACTTCAATATGCTTTTCTCCTGATGGTACTACATTGGCATCTGGAAGTTAAGATAATTCTATTCGTTTAACGAATGCTAAAACAGGATAACAAAATTCTTAATTTAATGGACATAGCAATTGGATTTCATCAGTATGCTTTTCTCCTGAAGGCACTACATTAGCAACAGGTAGCAAAGACAACTCTATTCGTTTATGGAATGTAAAAATAAGATAATAAATATCTTAATTAAATGCTCCTACTTGTAGCGTTTAATCCGTATGCTTATTACCTGATGGTACTACATTAGCATCCAGTAATTATGAGTAAGGTATTTGTTTATGGGATTTTACAAAACACCAACAAATAAAAGATTCAGATAAATCATTTAATGAACTGTTAGGTAAATATAAAACATTACTTTAAAATAATTCTCTACCAATGTTTTAGTAGTGTGGTATACATATTTATTATTTTTAGCTTATCCAATTACAATAACTCTGTTATCATAAAAACTTTCTTTTATAGCAGAAAGTGCTATGATGTTAAGAGGAGAATTCATAAATCATCGATAAATGGATTTAAGAACGCTATTTGAATAGAAGGGAGGGATTTTTTTGGAAAAGAAACTATAAACAACTTTATAAAATTGAATAAATATCATTTAGAACATTAAATAAATCTATTGAATTTGTATTTTTAATTATAATTAATCATTTTTACACTGATATTTTGAGTTAAAAGTAAATTTGTTGATTAAATGAATACTTATTACTTATATTTATTGTTTTGTTTTTACAATAGCGTTGAATGATGTTAATACAGAGTCTTGGGTTGCACATGCTAACTTGGAAAATTACCAGAATTTCTATTGTAGTGATATGGTAATTATTCAAAATTCAGGCAGTAGAGAAAGACAAATCCTACTTCTTTTTTTTCAAAACTTAAAAGTAATTTTATCCTTTCAAAAAATTAATAGGATCTTAATAATAAATTACAGTTGAATGTCTATATTTTTAACGCACTGATTAATGTGATTAAGGCATGAGAATAAATACAGATTTTAAATCAGTACACTCTAGATGAGGCATTGTATAAAAAACTCCTGATTGAATTGATAAGTCAAAATATTTATCCTATTAATGGGGGCTGTAGAACTAAATATTTAAGAATGTGAAACATATCAAATGCCTTTTGAATGATAGATAATTTAAGTTATCATATTAAACAATGGCTGATCATTGTATATTTAATTAATTATTTAACTGAAAATTTGTGTTGTATTTGTCTAAAGCAGCAAATTAAAGCTTAAAAATAATGCTGCAGAAATTGTCATCACAGAAAAGATCAACTTAATTATTTATGATATACCTGACCGTCTTTGTATTTCATAAAAGGAAAATCTTAAATAACCATCAAATTACCTTTCTTATCTTTAAAATAAAAAAAATGAATTGGTTGAATATTACTTTTGAGTTCCAAACAAATTAAAACCTTTATTAAAACTTTATTTAATTAATTCAAAAAATTATAAAGAATCAACTAATATTAGTACCTTAATGATTTATTATGAAAAGGTTATTGATTAAATATAAATCCAATCAATAAATAGATTTCCATCAAAAATTAGTTGTTTAATTAATTTTTAATCTACCTCTCCTCCAGATAAAATAATTTCGCACTACTGGTTAGAAAATATTTACATGTAAAGTATTCACATCCTGTTAAATCAGATGAGATTATCATTTGTTAAATTTATCCTGAAAATACAATTAATAATATCATAACAATTGGTTTCAACATCAAACTAAACTTGAAAGCCTAATTTGTAAGTAAATTTCTTTTGGCAATCAGAAGAAATATCTAGATTTTCCTTTGAATAAACTTGTTAAATGAAACAATATTCACAACTTTCAATTCTGTTTTAACTTGAGAATAGAATCTTCTTCTTCTTCCCTAATGATATGACAAATTTTAGAACCAAAATTTTCGTGTAAATAATTAGTATAGATTGCAATGTTCGATTTTTTTTTTAAATCGATATTCATTATTCTTTCAAACAGATACCTGTATTTATTTAAATACGATTAATTTATTATTTAATATGATGGGAAAATTAGTATTTATGATCAAATAAAATTAAACTTAAATCACAGAAATGAAGATTTTCTTTTATGTAATTTAATACGAGTATTTCATATATTTTGAATTTTTAGAATACAGTAATTCAATTATATAATTTTTTCTGATTCTAGTATAAGCATTTTTTAATTTGAATAATTTCATATTTATTTTAATATTCTGATTAATTATCATTTAAAATTGCTTCTCATACATCAAAAGTTTACACAAAGATCAAAACTTCATAGTGGATTAATTTTGAAAAAATATTGCTCATTTATACTTCTCATTTAACAAATACATGTTAATTCCTTCTAATATGCAAAAGAAGATACTTGAATATTTTTTTACCTATATTCTGAAATTTAGGAGATGTCACTTCAATGAGCTAAGTATGCCCTCTGAAACTTTTTAGTTTTCTCAATAACAGAATATTGAAAAACAATTCATTTTTTTTTGTTTCTTATATGAATAATCATGAATTATGATTCTTCATCTCAAATACTGCTAGTAGATCAAAATAAATTTCTTTATTAAAAGTAGCCTTCTCTGCCTGAATTCTATAAATATTTAAAAGTTTCCTCTTTACTCCTAAAAATACTTATCCTTCAAACAATATTATCATTAGAGAATTTCATTTAAACAATATAAATTTCATCAATATTAAGAAAAAGATTTGCTCAAATAGAGTTTGAATAATTATGTTATTTATTCAAATGTATTTATTAACATCCTCGAGTCTAAATAAACAGTTATTATGGTTATATTAAAGGAAAGTTGGTCTTAGTTATCATAAATTTATTAAATTGAAATCAAAATTCCCATTTTTAATTTTACTACTTGCAATTTACTTTTCATTATCATTGAATTTAAAGGATTAATAGATGAATAAAATATTCCAATTAAGTATAAAAATAATAAAAAATTCATGTTTTGCTTCAGCTTGATAATAATAAATAAGTTTCAATTCCCTTTGTATCACTCTTCTATTAGCTTTTTTGATGGGGTTGGGATGAAAATTAAGTTAGAGACTTATATGAGCAGTGTGCTGATGAATCTTCAGCTATAAGAAAAAGGAATTAAGAAAGTTTAGAGTATACATAGTGAAAACTCTAAGAAAGCTTTCCAATTCAGTTCTTGTTATATAATTAATGCCACAGCCGATAGAAAAACATAAGGCCATATAAAACTTGCGTTTATCAGTCCGTAATATGCAATTTTTCAAGAAGAAACCTTACGTGCTTTGCTTAGGGACACAAGGTAAGAGCTGTACCTTAAAAACAAATTCTACTGAATCTAATCTACTAAATTGGCCAAAAACTGGACAAAAAAAATTAATTTCATTAGGATCAATTTTGAGAGATTCTGAAATTATTTAGGATAGTAATTGTGGAATTTGTTGGTTTATCAATAGTAATTCCTAATAATTGATATTGAATTTAAAACTTCTTCTCCTAATCTCTTTATGTAGACATTTAGCTTGCAAATATGAATTTCGTCATGCCCAACTGATCATGAAATAATTCAATACTTTTGAAGAAGATCATCCACAAGAGTTGATTAATTTTCCATTCAATATCAATAATCTCAAGACTTCTACAATAATACAATGATATCAAAAAATTTACAATCAATGAAACTTAAGTTCTGATCTCAATTATGACTGACAATAAGTAGTCTCATTATTAATCCTCTCAAAATAGATCCCTTAATCCATAAAACTTAAAGTATAAAGAAATATATAATATGTATAATTCTTTATTCTTTCTTCAAAAATTTTACCTGGGCATTCTTGATATTTTTTCTTAATAATTACAACCTTTCTAAATTTATATTTAATTTTAATTCTATAATTGATTTTGATACTTTTACTTTTAATCAATGTCAAAGGTTTCCAGGATTACATGAGAACTTTTTGATTAATTAAGTCGATAAAATCAACATTCATCTATTTCCATTCAAATTAGAGATACATTATAATAAACAAAACAAAAACAAGCAAGATTCTTCTTCTAAGACTTTTAGGCTATGCATCTAATTCTAATGATACATGTGCAAATATTCAAATGTTAACTGTTCTAATCATTTTTATAATAATTATCTACTATATGTTTATCATACAGATAGATATTTTAAGAATTCAATCAGCATAGAAATGAAATCAGAAAGCTGAACATGTTTATTGAGGAAAAGTAGGAGTTTATGGTTGCTGAATGGGTTTTTCAGATTCCTAGAATCTTTACAAGTGACTTCTATCTCAAATAACATTTAGCACATAATTTCTAGAAAAGAAATGAGATAGTTGAGATGAAAGTTATGTGTTGGATTTTGTTTAATATATCTGATTAGAATTAATAATACAGATTCTATTTTTATTATAGTTATATATTAATTTACAGCATTAAAATTGAAAAACAAATCTAAGTTAATCGTTTATTATATCAATGCAATCTGAATTTGCATCTTTAAAAAAATAGATACTCTTGCAAGAGAGTCTATTATAATTTTAAACTTAAAAACTATTCTATTATATTCCATTATTGCTGATTCTATTTTTTTCTAATCGTATCCCTAAAGTCTAATTAGTATACTTCACATAGACAAGTTTACAATTGAAATTAATTTGAAATAAATATCCCATATTTTTGCAAAAAATTGTTTTGATAGTTAATTTATATAATCAAATAGCAATTATAAATTAATGAAAAATTAAAATTAGATCCTTTGTTACCTAAACAACATCCACCAGAACTCTATAAAATTTGAAGTATAATTCAACAAATTTAGAATTTTTACATCTTATCAATTTTGATTCTTTAAATTAGACAGCTATTAATTTTTTCTTTAATTTATGTTGATATAGTAATATTTAATACAATCTTTTTTAATTGGGGCATTGGATATCGAGAACTATATTCTTCTTTTTTTGATTTTCTCCTATTATTACATATTAAGGAAAAACATTACTATAAGTAATGATTGATGCAAAAGAGTTATTAATAATACGTACAATAGATTCAAATGTTGGAATACAAAGTTTTAATTCGTATTAGAATGTATAAAAAATTATTTTTATTAGAATTCTATTATGATATTTATTGCAAGCTAAAATAAAATAAAATCTTTAATTATTCATAAAATATTTTATGGAGGAACTTAAATGTTAATTTAAAGCTCATAAGGATCATCCAATTATAGGATTTTGCACTAATATGAACTGTTTAACGAGTACATCGTTTTGTTTTAAATGTCTACCTAAATTACATTTGGATCACCATAATGACTGTTTAGAATTCAACCCCTTAAGGGTCTTAATAAATGAACATTTGCAAACACATAATTAATTGGTTAACTTGCAAAATGAGTTGATAGTAGGAATTCAAAAATATTAAACAAAAATGGTTCAATATAATTAAAGATTAGAGGAGATGGATAACCATTTAAAAAATAAATCGTATCTAACTGTTAAATAATTCATTCCCTTCATAAAATATTTGTAATGGTAGGGAACTGAAAAGAAACAAAGTAATATTAATTTTTGATTTAAGGATTTTTGATAATGGAATTGATTAAAATTATTGAAACATTAAAAGCATTAACAAAAGATTAATTAAGTGTGTAATAAAAGAGAAGCAATACTACAAACGATAAATAAGAGACAGGATTGCAAAGCGGATTATGTAAAGATTAAAAAGCTTAAAAACTCTATCAAAAAGATTAATGCAAAAGATAGAAAATTTTAGAGAGAGAATTACTCAATAACCAATAGTAGTTATAAGCATTAAAATTTGATGATGCTTTAAAATAAAATAATAAAGTTGACAGGGAATTTCATTTTCCAGCTGAAAAAGTAAACTTTAATTTCTTTTAAATTGGTAATTCTTTAAATAATTTGAATTTTTTTTTTGAAGCCATTGAGTGTTATGATTTAGCTTTAGAGATAAATCCCAATAATAGTGATGCTTTTAATCTTAAAGGTAATAAATTCTTTATAATAAATATTATTGAGGCAATTCATTACACAATTTGAATCTTTTTGAGGAAGCTATTGAATATTATGATAAATCTATATAGATCAATCCGAATGATTGTAATGCATTTTATAATAAGGGTAAATGAATTATTATATATATACTCTTTTTAGGTTTATCATTATAAAATTTGAGTCGTTATTAAGAAGCCATCTCTTGTTATGATAAAGCTATAGCGTTGAATCCTGCTGATTATGATGCTTACATAAATAAGGGTAAATGAGCTAGTTCTATTGATGTTATTTAGGTTTAATATTAAATGAATTTAATCGCTACTAGGAAGCTATTGAGTGCTACGATAAAGCCTTATAAATCAATGCTAATAATTATGAGGCCTTTAAAAATAAGGGTATTCTTACTATTCACTATTTATTTTAAATAGGCATAACATTACACAATCTTGATTGCTATGATAAAGCCATAGAGTGCTATGATAATGTGTTATAGAGAAATCCTAATGATTATGATACACTTATTAATAAGGGTATTAAGTTCTTTAAAATATCTTTCCATTAGGACTCTCATTACTTAATTTAAATCGTTACTTAGAAGCCATAAGTTGCTATGATTAAGTTTTATGGATTAATCCTGCAGATTGTGATGCATTGAATCTAAAGGGTATTGAGTTCTTAACTTGCGCATTAATTTAGGTTTATCATTAAACAATTTAAATTATTATGAAGAAGCTATAGTTTGTTATGATAATGCTTTGATGATCAATCCAAGTGATTAGAATGCCCTTATAAATAAAGGTTAATCACTACTTAAATTAATGTAGGAAATTCATTACATGATTAGGGATGCTATGAGTAAGCTATAGCTTGCTATGATAACGTTTTATAGATCAATCCTCATGATTAAGATGCACTCAATCTTAAAGGTCATGAGTTCTAAATTATATTTTTTATTTAGGCATATCATTACATGATTTCAACCGTTATTCCGAGGCAATAGAGTGCTTTGATCAAACTTTGACAATTGATCCAAATGATTTTGATGCTTTCAATCTTAAGGGTAAGTGAGTTCTTAATTTATAATTCTCTAGGTCTATCATTACACTATTTGGATATTTATAAGGAAACAATTAAATTTTACGATTCGGCTTTAAAGCGTAATCCAAATCCTAATTATATGAAAAGTAAAGGTAGCATGCTCTATATTTGTTTTAGCTGATGCATTATTTAAAATTGGAAAAAGGGAAGAATCTAAGGAATGGTACATAAATGCCAGAAATGCTGGGTTTGATAAAGATATTATCGATAATATCATGAAGGTATTTATATGAAATCCATTAATAATAACATAAATTAATTTTATTCCTCAATGAATTTATAGAAATTTTAAATAACTATCGTTATTTTCAAGAATTTAACCTCATAATATTAATAATGTCAGTTTAGATGCCGTTCTTACTCTCAAAGGTACTTTTTGAATCTGTATATTATTGAGGAAAAAAAACGAGCACCATCCATTTCACATTTTACATTAATATATTTAGTTTTTTAAATTATTTATTGATGCTATTATTCTAAAAATTAAATATCTATTCCTTCTAATACTATTAAACTCCAATCTTTTATATTACAATCCATTTTTATTCTATTCTTATTCTTCTATTATTAAAATGAATTTATACCACAAGATACAATTCTACATTATTATTAATTAAAATGAAATCCATATAAAGAACTTAGATGATCTTTAATTTTTTACTAACATACCCATTCATCCTTCTTCATCCAAAACATAATAGTGAATCATCACTTTCTGATACAATTAAACTATCATTATTATTTAACATTAAACAAAAGTTATAGCCTCTATGTTCATTTAATATTTATTAAGAAATCCATTAATTATTTGAATTATATTACCATATTATGATAGATTTATCAACACTCTCAAATATAGACTAATTTGATTATTCATAAAGTTTAGAGTATACCATTAACATTATGTTCCGTAAGCTTTTAATTCATTTTGGTCCTTCCTTGACAGAATTAAAATGCTTTAATTTATAAATCACAANTAGTTTGTTATGATAATGCTTTGATGATCAATCCAAGTGATTAGAATGCCCTTATAAATAAAGGTTAATCACTACTTAAATTAATGTAGGAAATTCATTACATGATTAGGGATGCTATGAGTAAGCTATAGCTTGCTATGATAACGTTTTATAGATCAATCCTCATGATTAAGATGCACTCAATCTTAAAGGTCATGAGTTCTAAATTATATTTTTTATTTAGGCATATCATTACATGATTTCAACCGTTATTCCGAGGCAATAGAGTGCTTTGATCAAACTTTGACAATTGATCCAAATGATTTTGATGCTTTCAATCTTAAGGGTAAGTGAGTTCTTAATTTATAATTCTCTAGGTCTATCATTACACTATTTGGATATTTATAAGGAAACAATTAAATTTTACGATTCGGCTTTAAAGCGTAATCCAAATCCTAATTATATGAAAAGTAAAGGTAGCATGCTCTATATTTGTTTTAGCTGATGCATTATTTAAAATTGGAAAAAGGGAAGAATCTAAGGAATGGTACATAAATGCCAGAAATGCTGGGTTTGATAAAGATATTATCGATAATATCATGAAGGTATTTATATGAAATCCATTAATAATAACATAAATTAATTTTATTCCTCAATGAATTTATAGAAATTTTAAATAACTATCGTTATTTTCAAGAATTTAACCTCATAATATTAATAATGTCAGTTTAGATGCCGTTCTTACTCTCAAAGGTACTTTTTGAATCTGTATATTATTGAGGAAAAAAAACGAGCACCATCCATTTCACATTTTACATTAATATATTTAGTTTTTTAAATTATTTATTGATGCTATTATTCTAAAAATTAAATATCTATTCTTTCTAATACTATTAAACTCCAATCTTTTATATTACAATCCATTTTTATTCTATTCTTATTCTTCTATTATTAAAATGAATTTATACCACAAGATACAATTCTACATTATTATTAATTAAAATGAAATCCATATAAAGAACTTAGATGATCTTTAATTTTTTACTAACATACCCATTCATCCTTCTTCATCCAAAACATAATAGTGAATCATCACTTTCTGATACAATTAAACTATCATTATTATTTAACATTAAACAAAAGTTATAGCCTCTATGTTCATTTAATATTTATTAAGAAATCCATTAATTATTTGAATTATATTACCATATTATGATAGATTTATCAACACTCTCAAATATAGACTAATTTGATTATTCATAAAGTTTAGAGTATACCATTAACATTATGTTCCGTAAGCTTTTAATTCATTTTGGTCCTTCCTTGACAGAATTAAAATGCTTTAATTTATAAATCACAATTTTAATAAATAGTTATTGCATTACAAAAGTTAGATTGTAAAATTGAAAATTTGATATTATTTTATAAGTGAATTGTTTGACATTTAATTAAATTTTTTTTTGATTGAATCAATTGATTTGACTAGATATTTAGATTTTAGGTTTACTTTTTCTCTTCTAAAAATTTTCATTCAATTTAATCTAATTGTTAATTTTAAATTGATTAATGGTGATATGTCTTTTTATAATTATTAAGCAAGGTTTAAATTATCAAATATATTTTATGATAAATTAAAGATTATGTAACATTGTCTTTTCATAATGAACATTCAATGAATCAGAACTATAATTAAGAAGTGCACCTAAATAAGTGTCGAGTTTATTCAATAAAGACTTTTAAATTGATTAATGAAAAATATTACTTCAATTCAATTTTAAACAGCTTGAAACCATCTCACTAGCTATTATTGATAACCATTATTTTATGGCAAATTATTTTCATTTTTCAATGAATTTATTAATCATAATTTACTATGAGTACATCCTATTCATTATATAAATAACCTAGTTAGAATTAATAATAATGTTTGATGTATAAATCATGCGTCATTGTCGACGGCCTCTCATCTTTGTAAGGTCGACACTTACTTTACAGGAGTGTCTAAACATTGTCTGTTTGTCTGCCGCCCAGGCACATAGGGGACATATCATCAAAGGGTCAATAGAAATTCTAGCGAATCCTACTGCCTTTAATAATTTGTTCATAGTCTATAGCATCTTTTTCATTTCTTAAAGAGGGTTTTAGAACATATGAAAATAACTTACTCTATCACCTTTCTCAAGCATTATAAGTTCTGCCATAATGTATTTTTCAGGATAAAACATGTCAGAGTAGATTATAATGTCGGATCCTATATAGGGTTTGGGGTTTGGGTTTGGGTTTGGGGTTTGGGTTTGGGTTTGGGGTTGGGTTTGGGTTTGGGTTTGGGTTTGGGT
>CAJJDP010000001.1:842826-882087 GCA_905182995.1 Paramecium octaurelia
CCGGAAGCTCTTGTTCAAACCCATTATTTTTCTAAAAGAATTTCTCTTTACCAATTGCCCATGGACTTCTTTTGTTTCCATATCACTAGATTGTGATATCTAATTAGAGGCAGTATGTATAATGTCCAAAGTTTAGTCAGGATTCTTATTGGAACAATCTTTCTCATATATTCATTTAACATTGAAGAGTTAAGAGTTAAGAAACCTTCTAAAAGAAGAGGATAATCAAATTTATTTAACAAAGAGCTTCAAGATTATCTATTGGAAAAAATCAAATAATCCTTGAACAATGCAATACAAGATCTGAAAACTAATCTTATATATGATTGTTCCCAACTTTTAGTTTTATTTAAAAATACCAATCAAAACACATGCACTCATAACATTTTTAGAGATCTTTTTAAGTATCAAGAGAGTTTACTTAAGATACTCGAATGCGCAGATGATTTACATATTTATGATTTAGTGTGTTAAATTCTATGTAATTGCCCAAAAATCATAAATAATGATATTAATTTTCTGAGTTCTAATAAAATTAATTGATGGATTACTATTATAAGGATCTTAGTTATAAAAAATTATGCAATGAACAAATTGAATCCCTGCAATTTGATATTGAAAACTATGAACCAACTTAATTAGATGAAATTTCAAAATTTTAAGAAATTTACCCAAAAAGCGATTTCCATTATTTAAACTAAAAAGCCTAGTAATAAAGCCCAGTATTTTTACCTGTATTCAGCCTGTAGCGATATTGGATTGCTTTTTGAATCCTAATAACCCTCGGACTTTCGTTTTTTTGCCCACTTTGTCCTCTATTGAATTTTTAAGATATAACTCAGATTAAATAAATTTCAATTTTTAAATCATGTCTACAGAAATTTGTGATAAGGCAGAGTTTTTATCAACATTTTAATAAACAGAAATTTGAATATCTAAGAGAGCACTATTATTGTCATTCAGAATTTTCACTCCTTTCTGTCATATATTATTTAACAATCATTCATAATAAGAAATCATATTTGTATTTAAGGTTGATAGATTAGAATCAGGTAACTAAAGCATATTTAAAAGTAAGAAGAGAACAGATTTTGTTGATTTTTATCGTGAGATTATATATTTAAATAATGAATTTTTGGATAATATATATGTAAAGTTTCTTTATGAATAAGGTTAAGATTAAGGGATTTTGTTAAATAAACAGAGAATCCGATTTAGATCCTGGTCATCTTAAAAAATTTGAATTCGTAGGACAGATTTTTCCTACTGCCATACATAACAAACTAAAAGTATTCGTTTAAATAAAATGTAGTGTAAAAATTCCTTTATTTTTCCATTTAATATCATGATGAAGCTATTTATACAACAGTCGATTACATCGATCGTGATAATTTGAGTTAAAATTGGGGTTTTTATTACGCATACACAATTTCAAATTAAGGGGTACTTAAAAATATAGATCTTATACCAGAGGAATAGGAATAAAAGTTAGTCAAAACAATAAAAATGATTCCTTAAAAAAGTATTGTCGTGAGATAATAGCAAAAAATATTGAAAATTAAATGAATACCAAAATTTTTTATTCGTGATTCAAAATTAGAATTATTGCTATGTGGCTAATATTATATAGATGGTAATATTAAAATATAATTTCTTAGTTGAAGATCTTATACTAAATCTCGAGTATGTTGGTTATAATCTTGTTAATTAGTAGATCATATGGTTATAAAATACATTGAGAAATTTCAGTTAAGATTGAATTGTAAATTTAAAACGGTAAAAAAGTACTAATATTTAGCCTACCCTTTGATGCCAATAGGAGTATTTAAGAATTCTAAATGTTAAATTTCAATTTACTTATGTGATTATGAGTAAAGTGACATCAATTAACTATTACCTGCAGGGCATACATGGTATTATTTAGATTTAATTAAAATAGTTCTTTTGAATTGCATTTACCTCCTTATTCATAGTAAGAATTTTAACTGCAAAGTTATAGCTTGCTGTAACAGAAGGTGAAGCAACATTTTCATTGAGTTGATTATATTAAAATAAAAGAATAAGATTTAAGCGTTCTTAAGAAGCTCCTATCATATATTTTTGATAATATTATCAAAGTATATATTCTTATTAGTCTGCAACTCTTTTTAAATGAAAATTAAATAAATTAATAAATTTTAAACAAAGCGGTGTAATTCAAAGAAATCAAAAAATTAACTTTAATTCTGCAATCTTTTGATATTTATAAAGAATTTTATATTAATAATTGAAATACATTTGAGCTTTCATAACTTATTATCGTCATCTTTGAGAAGTTCAATTAAATAAGACATTAGCTGATTGTAAAATAAGTTTAATTCCATTTTATTAATAAATTCTTAAAATCATTTTTAATTCTTGAAATTTAGTTTCAACATGCTGGCCAAATCAAATTGCAATTTATTGACAGAATAAATTTTTATAATCTAAATTTTAATGATGTCACTAAATGAGCATTCTAGAGAACTGTCCCTCTCAAGCCCTAAGTTCAATATGAAGTAAGTGGTGAAGAGTTTGAACAAGCGCAATTAAATTTTGATGAATTAAGAAGGAATGATGAGGAGAAGGTTTAATTCAATGCTGTAGAGCAAAGACTTCTATAAATGAAAAGAACGCAAGGTAAGCTTTGGTGCAAGGAAAGAAAGTGAGTATCGACAATGGAAATAATATAAAAATTTAAGAGATCGAAAAGAAAGGGGATGAAAAAAATAGTAGAAATTGGAAGAAGCGAAAATTTGATCTTATTAGGGTATATCATGTAAAGAATAAAAAAGTCGTAAAAATTATTTCACAATTAAAAATAGGTATCAAATATTATCATAAAAAAGAATATTATTTTGAATCCTCATAAATAAGGTTGATTATGAAGCATTCTCATGTAATTAGTATTATTATTATTTAGCTATTAAAAGCTGTATTATGCATCACATAATATAATTTTGAAATTTAGGATTATTTATTAGTTCAAAATCAAATAAATGGACTCTCTAGGAAATATTTTGAAACCAGCAAACTCATTTTAAATATTTTTGGGTTGACTATCCTTTTGAAAAGTTGAATGATAATGTTTTTTGCATTTCTGAGCATTTGAAATCACTAATTAGATCCAGAAAGTGATATAATTAAAGCAATAGTTAAGTGCTGATAAAAATTACTTCCCATACAGTAGAACTAAACTTATAATTATTTTTAAATTATAATCAAATGCTAATAGTTTATAGCTTATATTTAAGAAGTGATTTAATTCTTAAAAAGTTAATAATTTTTTTTGGAATTAACTATCTTGAATATCGGTTTTCAAATTTTAATTAGGTGGTATGGATTGAGACTAGAATTATAACTCAAATGGAGATAATAAATTAATAATAAGCAAGGTTGTGATATTTATAATAGATTTAATTAATTAATATATATTTTTATTTATTATGTTTTAAACAAAAATGATAGAATTAGAAGAATAACTTGATTGTAGCAAAAATCATAAGCAACCAATTCAAATGGTGATATTAGATAAAAAATTGATGAGAGAGGAACACCTTTTATGTTCTATTTGCTTGGAAAATTTTGAATCAGATACTAAAATAATTGGATTTAAAAAAGTACTCAAAATGATATAAGAAAACTAAAAGAATTAAGTAGAAAATATCTAGAGATTAATCGAATTTGATGTGGAAATGGTAGAATAATTTTTGAATGAACTTCATAAATTAAGGTCATATTTTATTTTATTATTTGATGAATTATTAACTAATTCATAAGAGTGGATCAATAGTCTTAATGCTATTGGATAACATAATTCAAACTATAGCTTTTTTGATGAATTAGATAAAATTATAGATGGTAGGATTCAAAACCAATTCGATTAAGAATCAATTGTTAACTAAATTACAACGCTTAATAATTCACTATGTAGTAAAATTAATTTACAATTTTCTGCTCTCAAGAACCAAGAAATATATTCATAATGTGGTAGTATTTTGATCAATTTAAATCTAAATCATCATATGAAATTAATTGATAATTCCATAAAGTAGTCAAGTCCATGTTATGCAATTTCTTTTAATTAATCTGGAACACTCATGGTTTCAGCCTACAATTGTGACATTAAAATATGGAATTTTGAATAAGGTAAAATGTATGAGATTATCAAAATTAGTGGACATACTTCAACGATATGTTGTCTTTAATTTAGTAAGTTGAGCAATAGTTTCGTTTCGGCAGGCTTTGATAAATCAATAAGATGTTGGAAATAAATTAAATAAAATGAATGGCATAGCTCTTTATCCTATTAATTACATACTGAATGTATAGATTGTTTACTTTTAAATAAATCTGAAACTCAGCTTGTTTCTGGAAGTAGAGATAAATCAATTAAAATTTGGAAAATAGATTTAGTCAATAATTAATTAACTTATCTTTATTCATTAGATAAACATACTAGTTCTGTTTGGGACTTATAATTAAATTCAGCAGAAGATACTTTGGTTTCTTGTGGGAATGATAAATAGATAATCATTTGGAAGTTAAATGAAATGGAAAAGTGGTAATTTGGATATGTAGTTATTTAATCAATTTAAGAAGTTGGATCTAGATTATGCTTCTTAAATGATGACTAATTTATTTGGGTTACAGGTAATAAAGTAAGCAAGGATTGCATCAGTACATTTGAACTAAATAATTAATAATATCAAGAAAATTTGAAAAAAGAAGTAAAATTAATTCAAAATTCTAAAGATATGGAATTTAATTTGTTTCCAATCTTTAAAAGTAAAAACAAGAATTTAATAATTGTGAAACATAAAAGTTATGTTTATGTGATAAAAGTATAAAAAGAAGGGGAATTAAAAATTATCACATAGCTAAAATATGAATCAAATTGTATCTTAGGAGCATTAACTGATGACGGAAGGTATCTAGTAACCTGGGATAATATAGGACAGAAATTTACTCTATATGAATTATTAATTATTTGAGACAAAATATAATACTTTTAGGGCTATTGATATAGTTTTTCATCACATTATAGAAAATAAATATTTTACCTTCGATTACTTATTAGTCTGGAAATAATTCACAATTTATTAGCAAGTAATTGAGAAAGTGATAGTTAGAGCACAATAAATGCAATTAGTTTACAAGTGTATTCCAATTTTAAAAATCAATTTTATATATTCAGTTTTTGTTTACTATAAATCAATTTCTTAAGTATGCCAGGGTTATGATTTAAAACCCAAAATTTAGAAAAAAAAGGCTATATCAAAACCTCTTAAATATTGGAATAAAGTATCAATGTCATGATTTGGTATTTATCTCTGCTATATGGACAGTCTACTCGCTAAAATTCTACGAATTAATGTATTGTAAATATCCTATAATTTCATATTTATAACTTTTATATGATATCTTCTTATGAAGTTCAATATTAAATTAATTAAATCATTATAACAAATAAAAAAATCGACTTTTTGATTCAATCCTATATAGAATGATCAAAGGATGAGTTTTTGACCCATTTAAGCAACTAGAATCAAAAAAATTTTGAGTAACTCATTTAAGTGGCATTAGATTAAATGCCTAATTTTTAAGATCAATAAAAAACAATTATTACAATCGTGATATACACAATTGCTAAGAGCTTCAAATAACAGAATATGAAATAGAAGAGCCCTTTATTACAAAAATTTTCATTTTAATTTTTAAAAATATATTTTGTATATTGAAGACAGATGGTTTGGACATTCAGTTAGACAAAGTCAGAGAAGAGTATTTAGCTAATCAAATCTATATTAAACACGATATTTAGTTTCAAAAATTACTGTACATTTAAGGGAGCTGAAACGAAGGTAGAGGATTTCAATATTTAAAGTAGAAGTTTTATATGTGCTTTGTGTCACTGTTTAAATTCTTTAAACTAAATCCATTGATTATGCTCCTTCGAACATCTGAAGACTGAATGAATGTATCATATATGGCAATATTAAATTGCTAATGACTTGTTCAAGCTAAGAACAAATTAAATGTTCAGAAAATAATAATTTACCAGCATTTCAAATCTTACTTTCCAAAATCTAATTATATTATCATATCCAATTGAAATTGTATGGTAACTTCATTATTCAAATGAAGCATCTTTTATAATAGCTAAATCAACTACCTTATCAGCGTCCATGTTTCAACAAATGCTATTGATTATGTCCCTTATAGTATTCTTGATCATTGCAGAATATCTAAAATCCTCTCTTATGCACTATTACTATCAGTAAAAATCTCTTCAAAAATCTGTTACAACTATTCATTAGCACCTATTACTTATCGACCTAGTCCACTAATTGAAATTGCTTATTCAAAACATAAAATGGTCTCTTTAAATTTCTTTAATTTATGTAATATTTAATGTTGCAGAAAAAGATTAGAGCCAATCCCAAATTATCATCAAATTTACCTTTTTTACTAAAAGCTATATCATATTTGGGATTAATTAAAATAACTTTGTCGAAACACTCAATTGCTTCTTAGTATTTCTTTAAATTGTGTAATGTTGTACCTATATTACAAGGCAAAAATAGATTGAAATTCATTACCTTTACGAATCCATGCGACATCCTTTTAAGAATTAATTAAAATAGCTCTGTTGAAGCATTGCTTTTTAGAATTTCTTTAAAATTTTTAATGCTGAATCTAATTAATAATAAATTCATATATATATATATTACCGTTTTGATTCCATGCTGCATCATAATTAGGATTAATCGCAATAGCTTTTTCGTAACATTTAATAGCTTCTTAGTATTACTTTAAACTTTTTAATGCTGAACCTATATATAAAATAATACATTGAAATATATTAACTTTGTTTTACCATGCAGTATCATTTTGGGGATTTAAAGAAATGGCTATTTCATAGCACTAAATTACTTCTTAGTATTTCAGTAAAATGTTTAAAAACAAAAGCGATGTACATAAAAGACAATGCTTAACCTATATAATAATAAATTTAAATTTATTACCTTTGTTATTCAATGCTGTATCATATTTAGGATTAATTGAAATAGCTTTTCAAAGCATTCAATAACTTCTTAATATTGCTGTAATTTTGCTACAGCTTAAATGAATACTTAATTCTAAACCTATATAAAAATATATTAAAATTTTAATACCCTTCTCATTCCACACTTTATCATTTTTGGAATTTATTGAGATAGCTATGTTGAAGCGCTCAATAGCTTCTGAATAGTTTTGTAAATTAGATAATGCTACACCTATTTTCTAATAAAATTTGGAATACCGGCTTTCAAATATTTCCTCAAAGTTGTAGAATTACAACTGTTAGAAATCATGCTTCACCTAATTATATTCTTCTTTATTAGAATCTTTTTATAAAGCGGAATTAATTTAATCAACTACTTAATTATATTCTGCTCACCAAAATTTAATTGTTTCAAGTATATTATTAAATTGTAATATTTATCATTCTATTATTATTATTAATTAATTAAACAAGATACATATGTAATTTTCTTTTTCCTTTGAATAATAAAATTTTATTATGTGAATTTATGACTTAAAAGTTAAATAACCCTTGTTTTAAAGTTGTTGATCCATATCTTCTAATATTTTAATATCCTAATCTATTGGTTTTTAAATCCATTCAAAGTGATTTTAGAATTATTTAGAGATTTCTTAAAGTTATTTTTTATTGATTATTCACCTGAATAAATTCATTTATAATTTCGATGATTTAAGTGAATCGAATACAACCATTGAAATGTAAGGTATGATTCTTATTTAAACATTGAAAGCAAAATTGAGTTGCATTTTAACAACTCTGATTCAAACAAGATCCTAGTATTTATTCATTTTCATGGCGAAGATATTTACATCTAAATATGTTCATACAAATTCTATAAAAAAAAAATTAATATATTAATAAATTATCTTTCACACTCGAATATCATTAATAAATAATAAAAATCAATTAATTTATTATTCTTTCATCATTATATTATAAATTAACTTAATAATAATCCTACTATTTAAAATATTTTATCTTTTTTATTTTTAATAAGATTAGTCTTTCAATTATTGAAGAAAATTCTTTTTTAATATAATTTTCGGCAATCCAGTATTAATAAGTAAACTATTTATACTAGTTACATAATCATTTTAAAATTCATTAATTATAGCCGTTTTTTTTGACCATATTAATGAGAAAAAAACTTCAGTCTGAGACTCACAATAAATTCCATCTAAATATTCTGTTTTTACCCTCCCTTGATCTCATAAGCCTATGATAATAAAAATATTTAGATTAATGGAATAATTTATAGTTGAGTGAATTCCAGATCTTAATACGTATAAAATTTTTTTAATATGCGAAACTTTATCATAGCTTATTAAATCTCAACAATTCTCCAAATCCTAGGAACAAATGCATAACTCTAAATCCTCAAATAAAGAAACCAGATTAAAGTTTTATATTCTTTATTAGGAATGGCAAATGGAATTCAAAAATCAGATTTATATAAATTCTGATGCAGTTTTGCACAACAACAGAGGCATATCAAATATAATGTAAAATTCAAAGGTTGCTTGATATTAAATTATTATGTAATATATATTTTTATTTGAATATATATATCATTAAATGATTATGGCTCTATTGATGGAAGAGAAGAAATTAAAAATTACTGCCATTTGTAAATAGATCTTATACTTTATTCCAAATCTAAATTAATCTGTTTATTTTCGATATTATCATGCTTTATTTGCTTAGCTGTTTTATCATCTGTTTTTGAATTCCTAAGATTTATAAAATAATTGATAATTTTTTTTTATATAGCAAACAATTTTCTTCATTAAAAATATAATATACAATTATTGAAAGAAAAATAAATAGGTTTTCATTTGATAAACTCCTTGACATTAAATAACTTAATTAAAATTACTTCTAATTCGTCCTGATTGACAGGTTTGGGTAGAAATGTGTCTATACCCAATTTCGACCCTTTAATATAATTTTCTTAAGTATCATAGGCAGAACAAATTACAATCATTGATTATTTTTAAGTCAATTTCAAAATCTGACAATTATTATTAATAACTTACTTGCTTGCTTGTTTGAAATCCATCCATCCCTGGCATTTCAATATCCATTAATATTAATTTATATATTTGACAATGTTATTACATTTTGAGTTTAACTTTTTCAATTGCTTAAAATCCATCAAATACAGAATCCGCTTGGATATTATAATGTTTTAGCATCATTTTCAAAGCTATTTAATTAAATGGTATATCATCCACCACTAAAACATGAGTACAATTTTAGCAAATTGAATTTTACTATTAAATTTTTGAATTATCTAAATTTTTACAAGAAGCCATATATTTATGTTAAAAATATTCAGGGCTGACAGGCAGTAAGATTTCTTATTGTATTTCAAAATCATTTAACCTAGGAGTTGCCTTATAGGTTTCTGAATTTTGATCTTAGTTTACTTCATCATCTTAAATCTTAAAAAATGAATTATCAATTTGTTTAACACCCTATTCATCTATTTTTATTTTATTAAATGTATATAATTTCTCAGATAAATTAAACTTCCCTGTTTATTGAGTAAATAAATTGGAAGATTATTGATAAGCATTCTAGTTAAGTTGCATATTATCAACTCGAAATGAAACAAATGTTCCTTCATTTTTTATAGATCTTATAATAAGTTATTTATCTTAAGATTCAGTTAACCCTTAAACAAGTTTTGCTACAATACTCAGTCCTAATCCTTTCTTCTTAATTTCTGAATTTGATTTCAAAATTGCACCGAATTCTATTGTGTCATATAAACTACTTTATATCAGATGCAATTATTCTTCAGCAATGCCTATTCCATTATCCTTTACTTCAATATTAATACCAAAGTACTCCTTTTCAATGAAACTTAAATGAATGCAACCTCCTTCTTTTGTAAATTTAATAGCATTGTTTAATAAATTTACTAATACTTATAATATTCTTTACTTATCATTACACATGAGAAAATCGGTTAAATTTTTGGAAATGAGAATTTTAAATTTAATTTTCTTTAAAAACATTTAGTCTTTATATAATTGTTCAATTTCTTAAATCAATTAATTTAATGGAAAATATGACATGTGATATGAAAATTAGTAGGATTAAATAGCAGCATAATCTAATATGTCATTTATTTGATGAATCAATTAAGCATTTGAATTCTAAGCAATTGCTAGACACGTCCTAAATTCTTCTTCACTTTGTTATTTATTTATCAGATTTAACATTTGTTAACAACTGTTTAAAGGAGTCCTTAACTCATGAGAAAAGGATTTGATAAGGCTGTGATGAATAATTTATTCCTCTCTTAGTTATTGGAATTTATGTTTTTGTGTTATGTTTTTTATAATGATAAGTAGAACTGGGTTTTCTATTTCATTTGTTGGCTGAAGGTTAACTTTGATACAACTTTATATTTACGATTAAGATTGGAAGTACTCTTACTATTAATTTGTCATAGAAGTTGGAATAATTATTAATTTCAGTTTTTTTTATGAATTGTTTTACTATTATCCAGATTTAATAATCCATTCGTAAATAAAAACTTATGACATGAAATTTAACTAATTATCCATATAGTTTGAATCTTAATTGAATCCTAAAAGATGTTAATATTTTTAAGGTTATATCATAATGTCTAATACATCAATTGGTAGATTTCTTTTCTATTATATAAATATTATTTCTTTGAGGAAATGATAATGAAGTTATTTTTATTATGTCTTTGCTTGGAAACTATTCTACTCATCCCACTCGGAATCTCGAATTTTTGCATTGTCTACACAGCTTCTCACCCTTTCTAATACTTTTTCTTAACCTTAACAATCTAAATGCTTTTCACATTTGTTATTCATATAACTTACTGATAATTAAGAATTTAAAATTAAGATTCCTTAAGGAAAAAGATTTAGTAAATTGTAATAAAATGAATTCGCTGAGTGATCTGATTTTTCAAAACTTTTATTTATTTTTTAAAAATTACTCAAATTTGAATACTGTATCAATTTCACTTCACTTGGCGGATCTCTCAAAACTGCACTTAAGTTGAGTTAAGGGGATTGAGATGATTTGCTTTATGATTTAATTTATGGATATATCTATTAATTTTAAAGTATTGGAGTAGAGTCTCTTTCCTCTTTTATTGTTAATTGGTATTTATTAGTTTTTTCTTGAAAAGTTTTATTAAATGTAATTTAGAGCATAATTGCATATTTTATGAATAAAAAACTTATGATAATCAAGCTTTCTAGCTCCTCCAAACCAAAATTTCTAATTAAAGCAAATATGATTCTTATTATAAGATATAATGGAATCCCTAATTTACAGATTAAGCTGTATTTTGACACAGCTATTTTCAAATAATCCATATAAGTGAAAATAATCAACAAACAATCAGCTAGCAATTCAAAATGATGCTTCCTCTCAACAAGTAAATAGGATTCAAAATATATTACATAATATAACAAGGACACCAAATGAATAACTAAATTAATTCCACATTCCTTTGCAATTAAAAATTGCTAAAAACTCCTGACCAAAAGACAAGCCAATTGTAAAATAAATACTAAATAATTTATTGGCTAACTTAACCATAAAGTATTCGAAGTCCACCATATACCTTATATAAGATTTGCAATAAAAATTGAGTTCAGCCATAACTTTTCCAAGAATTTTCTTATTTTATTTGAAAAGTTCATATAGCTGTGATAATAAACTAATATAATAAACAAAATAATTCAAGTGCATTCCTCTATTAAATCAAACTAAATTTATGTTTATATCTATTTTTAGAAATAAAGTTTTACTACCCTCACCCCCTATTTTATACTATCACACCCCTAACTACTTAAAATAAGCATATAATTTATCAGAAAATTATTTAAAAGATAAATAATAAGAATTCTGTTAGATGAAAACAAAAAAACTGCTATAATTTCTGTTATTTTGATTTTAAACAAATATGAATCCTTAAACATCAGATCGGAATATATTAAACAAGAACATTATATTACAACTATTGAAAAATTAATGTAATTTAAGAAATTTAGTTATTAAAAATTTTTATTGATTTCATAAACTTGATTTCATCATAATCCAATCTAACATAATGAATATTAAGAAATCAGAATTTCAAATCAAAACTGTTTATTAAAATTTATAATCAGTACAAAAACTTAGATTTTCTTCATTTTGAACAACAAACTTCTATTAAAATTATTCTGATTTTCTCATTTAGAGGAATTTCAAATTTAATTTAACACTCCTCTACTTATTTTCATAAATTATGTAAGGAAAAATAAATTTTTTTTAATATTTATTTTAAGGTAAAAATTCTTGAAGTGAAGAGGTAATTCAACAATCTTTCTTTGGCACAAATATTAATAAATAATTGTCAGAATATCAGTCAAACCTAAGAATTTTTAAACGACAGTTAATAGTTTTATTTAACTTAAGTTCTTATTATTAATGATAACTCTTAAATTTTTGAGTAAGATGAATCACAATTAAAAAATCAATTTTATATTATGATTATTTATGATGAAAAAAGAAGTGAATAAATAAATTAATTGTATGGCATCGATTTGAATTCAGACTTTTGATAAAGAAATGTTGATTAAGTTTTGAAAGCTTGCCTTTGTCTCTCTATCTGTAATGAAAAGAATCTTTTTTGAATTACATATTGATTAATTCAATTTTATTTACGAATTTTACTCATCTCTTCAGATTGTATGCAATATAACTAAAAGTTACCCTTCTGCAGTTGGAATTTAATATATAATTCTTCCATAAAAAACATAAAATTCTTTCTTAGGTTATTTTCATATCATATATATCATTAAATTATCAATAAAAATTCCAATCTAAGTTTTAATGAAGAATCAAATAATAGTATGATTCAATTATAGAGTTCCTTTTTCAAATACAACTCCTCGGAGTGAGGAACTATTGTATTTTATTTCTCAAATTCATTATTTGAGAAATAAAGAATGATCTCTTCCCAAAAAGTCACAGATTTGAAAGGAATCATTTTTGTTATCCTTAATTTCTTTATAGCAAGTTCATAATTTCCACATTTTACACCATTCATAAATTAGATAACAATGTTAATGATTTTAAGTCAATTCCATTTATTTTGTTTGCAATTACATATTTCAATTGATTTATTGTGAATTCCACTCTTTATAACTACAATCCATCTTGTAATACTCTTTAGGTAGAGCGCTTTCATTCTATATATATTTAAATTTTATTTATAACAAAATATTTAATATTATTGCTTGTATTTGTATTTGATTTTTGGCCTTACATATACACACATTTTGTACAAGCCTGATGTTATAATATATTATTTTTACAAATAATTATCTCCATAAAAGATTGAAGATTGTAAATATGATTGACAAATTCATAGCAAATCATTTCTCTATTATTTAACGCTTAATGGTTGAATTTTCTGAACATTATTTTATAGTCCAAAAATATAAGTATAATTATTATTGCTTCGAAACTCGAATTGGTATATAAATAATTTATAGCTGTTATCCCATAGTAAAAACGTATGATAATATCTTAATTCATGTAAATTAGAGATGACTCAAATTATTAATTTCGATTAATTTAACCTCGTAGATGCTGAATCTAATTTTATATCTATTATTTTTGCCAATATTATATTTTATTCAAAGAGTAAACAACTTATGATTTAAATCATAATTTTATTATCTCCATATATTTCAATTCTTTTTATTATATTCTCCATTCTAAACCCTCTATGATCGATATTTGAACATATTTTTCATTTTGATCTTATTTATCTTTTCTTTTGTTTCACCTTCTAATTCTTACTCTTCTACTCATGAATTATCTGAATTAATCGATAAAAATTCATGATAATTTTTTTAACTAAAAAAAAATAAAATACATTCTTTTACTTTATCATTTTAAAATATTGACGTGATCTCTTATCTTTTATGTTTAATATATATCTATAGATAATTAATCTTGAAGGTACTTCCATTTTTTCTTAACCTGATAAGTTAACTGGGCCAACTTAAGAATAAAATTGTTTAGTAAGCTAATCCAAAGTCTTAATTTTTGTTATTTCTAAAAGTAGAATCAGTTTGCTCCATATTTAACTTTGCTAGATATTTCTTAAATAGCAACTATTGTCCAAAAATTTAGAATTCCAAATTATGAAGATATTTCAAACAAAAGAATACCAAAAATTGATGAATAACAAAATCAATCTTAGAAGTTTCTATATTCTTGAAGAGACTATTGGATGAATTCTTAAATAATTGGAAAATTCAGAATAAAATTTTATTGAAATATGTGTAATCCTAAATGGAAAAGAGTATTAGATTTCCTTATTTACCGTTATTAAAATTATCAATTCATATGAATCTCATTTTATTATGTTGTTTTGTTATTGATACTATTTTATTTTTGCTATTATAATTACATTTAACGCGTTAGGGATTTTACGTGTTAATTATTATTAGTTTAGTAATAAATTTAAGATTGTTTAATAATGGAAATCGAAGATATAAAAGAAGCAATCTCCTTTGAGTCAATAACATGTAGGCAAACAACTAAAGAAATTGAAGTGGTCAAAATGGGTTAAACTAAGGAAAAACCTTTTAAGGCGAAGCTTCAAATTACATTCACAGTTGATAACGAAATCATCTATTTATACGATGGAATAAACTTAAGAAAGTAAAATGATTTTATATAAACTGAAAGAGAATATATTTTAGATTCTTAGGATAATCCATAAATATTAGCAAATATGGATTAGATCTAACATCGTATATGATAAGGTGAATATGGACTGAACAATAAAAAAACAGGAAATCGGATGGCTACTTGGAAAGGAGTCGACATTCCATAAGTTGGCGAATATTACGAAAGGATTGAAGCAAGGTTAATTGAAAGAACTTATAAAAAATGATTGGAAGTAAAAATTATTTATTTAATATAAAAAATAGTAAAGCATAAGCATATGAATTTGGAGAATACTTAAACAATAATAAAATTAGAAGGTGGATATACATCTATGAAAAAAAAACGATGTACAATGATTTATAATAAAATATTAGTGGTGGAGGATTTTATGATGAATAAAATTAAAAGAATGGTAAGTGGACTGAATTGAGTGATGAATTCAGAAGGGTTTCGTAAGTTCTTTATAATGGCGAGTATAGGAATGGAAAAAAGGTTGGCAGATGGGATAGTTTCTTCAGGGAGGAAGAAAAAGAAAATTTTTTAGAATTGTAAATAATAAAGAAAAAGTTTAGTGTTGGTGGATTATATGCTGATTAGATGCAGGGAGAGTCAACCAAAAATGGGAAATGGGTTGAGTTGAACAATGGATTTGAAAAGTTTTCTTAAATCACTTATAATGGTCAGTATAAAAATGGTAAAAAGGTTGGTAGATGGACAGCTTTTTATAAGGATCATGGAAAAGTAAATTTTGAAGAAATGTATTAATAAATAAAAGCCTAGTGGTTGTGGATGCTACGCTGATTAGATAGAAGGAGAATCAGTTAAAATAGGGTAGTGGATTGTGTTGAGCGATTAGTTTGATAAGTATTCTTAAGTCACTTTAATTGGTGAATATTAAATGGGAAAAAGGATGGTAAATGGGATATTTTATATATGGGAGAAAAAATGTAATTTTTAACTTATAATGTTATTAAAACTAGTGGTGGAGGATCATATGTAACTTAGATAGAAGGGGAATCCATGAAAAATGGAAGATGGATTGAGCCAAGTGAAGGATTTCATAAGTATTCATAAATAACATATAATGGTGAATATAAAATGGGGAAAAAAAAAAAGGTTGGAAAAGGGATATATTACACAGAAGGAGTAACAAATTTGAAAAATTTAGAAAGATGTAAATTTATGAATTTGAATTTTAAGTGGTGGTGGAATGTATGAGGAAGGAAGTTAAAGGAAAATGCTAAGGTGGATTGAACTAACCGATGGATTTTTGGAGGCATCATAAATAACTTATAATGGGGATTATAAAATGGGAAAAAAGTTGGGAGATGGGTGATTTCAGCTTGGGAAAAATAAATGTAAATTTATAATATCAAATATGTATAATTAAAGTTTAGTGGTGGTGGATCAAATGATGAAGAAAATTAATTAAAGGTTGGAGTTTGGATTGAATTAATTGATATTTATAAATGGGATTCATAGGTTGCATATAAGGGTGAATATAAAAAAGGTTAAAAAATTGGAAGGTGGGATGTTTTGTATATAGGGAAGAAGGGAAAGAAAAATTTGAACTGATGTAAATACTAAATAGAAAATAATTAGTGGTGGCGGATCATATGATGAACAAGATTCTATGAAAGTTTGGAGGTGGATTGAATTGAATGATAATTTGGCATCGAATATGAATAATCATACATTATTTATGATGGGGAATATAAAAATGGGAAAAAAGTAGGTCTATGGATGGAAATGGATAGAAAATGGAATGAAAAAGAATTTAAGAAATGCCAAGAAATTTCATATGATAAATTAATATTATGCTTATTTTAAATGGTTAATCTTATTTTAAATTTCATAATGATATGATTGCTTGATGGAATATTTTATTGATCATATAGAAAATATTCGTAATGCAGATATGAGATATTAAATTTTTAAGGCCTATAGGGAGCATATAATTTTAATTATTCAAAAGTCTGGTTTAATTTTATTAATTAATCCAAAGATTTAATAAAAGTATAAAACCTTTTAGATTATCACAATAGCAAGAATTCGATATATAGTGCTATTATAATTGGAGATTAGTCTTTAACAACGTTACAATATTTGAGAGTATTAAATGAAGTGTAACTAATTCTGGATTAAATGAAAGGAGTCAGAGCTAAAGCAGAGCCAGTATTGAAAATGTCTATGAAAGAGAAAGTCAAGTCTGCAGACCAAATTAGAATAATACATTTATAGTGACACTATTTATAATGAAGTACATCACTCTCATAATTGGTTACCTTCAAAGCTCATAAGAAAAATGCATCATAAATTATTTATCAGAAGAATTATAGAGTCCTATATAAGCGTAAGCTTCTCGTTCTTTTTCTAATTTAAGGATTAATTGATAAATTAGATAGGGTGAAATTGTCTGCTAAATTACTTAATTGTGTTCACATTAATATTTAAATCTTGTTAACTAAAGATAAGATACAAAGCTTGTTGAAATTTTCAATTTGGGCAGCCATTTAATTCTCAAACATAACGAGTGTAAAATGCTATGTAAAATGGCAAAATTAAATTTTTAATATAAAAACTATAAAATATTTATATTATTTATGGGCACTAAATAAATAAAGGATAAAGATCATAATTAATAATAGTTTTAATATAAGAATTTGGAGGGATTCTAAATTACATATGAAGAAAAGTGTTTTGCTTTGGCATTTAATTAGAGTTGTTCATATCTAGTTGCAGGATCTGATTTTAATATTAAAGTATTTAAATTTGATTATGAATAATTGCAACCAACCTAGCTGCTAATTGCTCATAAAGATTATGTTTAAACTTTGAATTTCATGAAATAGACTAATTAAAGTTTTATATCTGGAGGCCGTGATAGTTTTATAATTATATGGGAATTAAACAATATGAGTAATTGGTACAAGAAATAAACATTGAATTATCACATTCTTCCAATTACTTGCTTAATAATAAGCAAAAATGAAGAGTTTTTCTTTTCAGGCAGTGATGATAGAACAATTAAACTTTATCATAAGAACCATGATTAGGAATGGTTTTGTAAATAAAATATAATGGATCATTCTGGTACGATTAATGGATTAAGTTTAAATTAAGAATAAAATAAGTTAATCACTTGTGCTTAAGATTTCAAGATATTGATTATAGAAAGGGATAATGATAATTGGTTTGTTATATAAACTATAGAACAATATGGATTGAGATTATGCTTTATTTTTGACAATCTCTTTACTTTTTAGCCGAATGACAACGCTATGTATCTATATTACCCTGAATCAAATAATTAAATTATTAATTATAAGAAAAAGAAAATTGGTACGAAACGAGGAGGTTGTGTTTGTACTTCCCTTTTTCCTCAATAATTTATATAATCAAAAAGTCTTTTAATGAATAAAAATGGAGGATATGTTCATTTCATAAAAATATTAGATTTAAATACTTATTATATAGTATAAACCATAAATTTTGGAACATATTGTCTCTCAGGAGAAATTAGTGAAGATGGTGAATATTTTGTAACTTGGGACAACTTATCAAACCAAATTCAAGTTAAAAAATATATTGAATGTTGATTTTCATTAAATCTTCATATATTTATTATGAAATTCAAAATCATTATTTAGATGAATTATATGAGATATGAAGACTATAATTCTATTTAAATTAAGAAGTTTCGGTCTAAATTTCAGATGCTAGTGAATTTGCCATTTCTAGATTTTTAAGTATCAAATATTAAACAATTAAATGAAAGTTAAAACTCTTTGTATTTATTTTCTATCTTTTATATCATCATTAACAGTGATAAATATATTTCAACTAATAAGAACTGAAAAATTATTTAAATTATTTGATGTTCTTAGGTTTAGTTGCATAATTTATAAAATTATATATGTCATAATTATAATAAATAATTCTAACTATCTAAAGATGAATAATTTATACCGCTATAACTAAATTTTTCATTACTTAAATATAGTATTTAGATAGAAATTATTTCTAATATTAAACTATCAACAATTCTGAAAATCTTGCTTTTCTCTAATTTATTTAAATCTAATCAGTTTTGTAAATTCCATTTTCAGCCATTTTTAAAGCAAGCAGAACGATCCACTATAAAATCCAAAAACAAATTATTAATAGGGTTCTTTTTCAGGCTCAATACTAATATCTTTATTTATCTTTTAAATACTCACGACTATCTGTTATTCTAAATCGTTTTGGTTATTTATTCTAAAAAAATGATCTCTTTTTAGCTATTCAGCTGTTTCAATCCCTTGCAGATTGTATTGAGATATACCAGCAGATCAATAAAAATCAATACTTAATACTATTCTCATATACAAAGAGCTGTAAGCTATGCTAGTTTAATTTGAGTAGAAGCAGAACTTAAAACCTCATCGTTCTAAAATGTGATTTATTATCATCACTTAATATTATTTTATAAGATAAATTGAATTCTTCACTCTTTAATTCAAAAGGTTTCCTTTAAATGAGTTAATAATTTATCGGAAAATAACTAAAATATATATATTATCCAATATTCAATTTTAAGTAATCACTATTTATATTAAGCTCACTAAAACATTATAGATTTCTCATATTCAATAGTGAAATCCTTTTTTAAATAAAAATAAAATGTCAACAAATGACTAAACATAAAACAAACTTAAAATTAACTTTATAAATATAAACATTTAATGAATTAAGATAGAATGTAACTCATATTATATGTTATCTGATAATTAAACTTTTTAAATTATAAACTAATTACAGATATTTAATTCTTTAGAAGAATATTTTGAAATCAAATTTGCAGTTGTTATTAATTAAAAAGAATTTTTAAATAAATGATTTTTTAGATAATAATACTCATTTTAAAGATTTTACTACAGCATTAAAAATTTAGTGTTTTTCTTTTGATTATTTAAGTTCATTAAGGTGGTCAATATTAAATTTTCAGTTTTCTAAGTTCTGGTCTTGGTCTAGCACTCTTAAATTTAAAATTGATCCACGCAGAGATGAACTAAATAGAAAAGGTCCTATATTTTTATTGTTTTAATATAATCTAAAATTTAAAGGATTTTCGATATAATTTATAGAATGAGCTTTAAAAGTATATATATATATATTTACTTGTTTAAGTATTTAATGAGTTTTAACAATTTCAGACTCATCCCTTTTATACAATCTCCTGAGAAGATTTTATACAATCTCCTAAGAAGATTTTAAACAATCTCCTAAGAAACTTTTTGGCGGTGAAAACTCTTTCATAAATACACAATTTTTACAATTTGCATCAATGGATTTATCATAAATACTTTTGATGCACTGTAAAGTTTGGGTTTTTTTCACTCAAAATATTACTCTATTTTGATAACAAACCTTAGATATTTCGAACTTTTATTTTGAATATAAAAAATAATCAAATCTTTTTTACAATGTTTATTATATGAATTCAGAATTAATTCCCTAATTAATTGCAAATATAAAAACGATAATCTTCAAATTTCTATATTTCTCTAATCTCTAAACAAATTAACAAACTAATATTTTTGCTATTTCTCAAAAATATATATGAAATGGAACTCGTTTTTATCATATACTCATAAATTAACATATACATAAACAGATTTATGAATGAATTAATAATTAAATTGTATAAATTCCAAACAGCAACTCATTATAAACCAATATGTTCTGAATCAAATAACAATATATGAAGATCTTTCAAGTTAATAATTCTAGAATATTCTATTCTTTGTAGATGTAATTATATTTACTACAATAAATTTTATTTGATATTTGGTTATTATCAATATAAAATGAATTCATTTTAGATATTACATTTTTGGATCTTAAAATAACATGAATCAATATCAGAAATCACTTATTGTGCAAATATATATAATTAAACGCATTTTATTGTTATTTTCTTAATTGGTAATTAAGTTGATGAGGATTAATTATGAATAGGGAAATAATGTGTGTTTGGTGATCAATTAAATTAAAAGATAAAAATATTTTAATTTTTCTATAATAATCAGCCATAAATACTGGAATTTGCTTCATGAATATTCAATTTATAGTGTTATTATGGTATGATTTCATCTTTATAATGATTACACAAATTTCTAAGAATGAATAAATTATTTAGATTGATAATTGTATTAATCAACTTAATCTACAACAAACCGACCATAGCTGCATATTCTTTTATTAAAGCAATTGTTTTAATTTATTTATTGCTTGTAATTTTTTTCTCATATTGAGAGGGTCAACATGAAAAATTATTGAGTTAATTTTGCTTATAACAATTAATCAAATCTACACTACCACTTATCACAAGCAATGAATCAGCTATTCATAAATAAGATTGGAAAAAGCATAAAACTTTTAGAGATGATAAAAAAAAATTATATTTTTATGGAAAAAGAAAATTATGCAATTAGATTTGAAAGGGAAGAAAATCATTTCACACCTTGTAAGTTCCAAAACAATTTATTAAATTGTAATAGAATTTCAAATTTTCATGCATCCCTAAAAGTGTATTGTTAACAATAAAAGCTATTATTAAGCTCGATTATTATTATTTCTTAGATTACTTATATACCTTAATTTATAATTTCACTTTCATATATAGATGGTGCCTTAATAGTTAAATTCTATTCTTCATCACTTCAAAGACTGAAAGATAACTAGATTTCATGATATGACCAACCCTTAATTTTCAATAATAATCTAAGGCCTTAAGAGGAATATCAGTTTTTTCAAAGTTTATACCTTTTGAAAATACAAATTTATGTCTTTGGTTAAATCAATGAATAATGCATAAAAATCTGAATCATTAATATTGATATTACACAAAGGATTAAAATTGCCATGCGAAAGCTTTTAAAATCTTTTTAGATTTATGCGACTAAAGCAAATATTATCTGTATAGATAATTGGGGAAAATAATTATAAATAATTTTTCATGTTTAATTATGGTTTATTCTAACAGATTCAAAGTATAGAGTTCAAACCATATGCTTTATATCCAACCTATTCTACGAGATTTCAAAGTTTATTTCTACCAATTTAAGATATTAGTTATTTTAAGAGGAGTAATTAGAAGGCTTTTTATTTTGATAAATAAATGGATTTCAAAGGAAACAATAAATATATTGTCCTGACTCATCTCTTCCTATTAAACCACACTAGGTTGTAATAACCTTTCAGCTTTTAATGATATAATCTGTTTATGGAAAATTATTGAATTTAGATGTACTATCGAAAAGATATGAGCCGAAAATTTAAAGATATGTTTGGCTTTTATGTACCCTCAGTTATTATTTGTTTCTGAGTAGAAAAAGTAGATTTCTCTAAACTAATATATGCATTAAAATATTCACAGTAATTAGAATGTTAATCCTATTGATTATTTAACATTCTTATGAACAAAAGGCTTATTTTAATAAATCATATCTGTTTTAAATTTATGATGATATAAAAAAATAAGAATAGTTATAATTTTCCTATTAAAGTTCAAAAATAACTCATCTTTATTACATAATCAATATATCTACTATTTCTCAATAAACAAAAATAAATAATCCATTTAAATTTAGAAAAATAATTAAGCTCATATATCTACTTTGGGGGTATTAAGAATATTACAATTATACTAAATTCTTCTTTAAATTGAAAATTTGAATTTCTTCGATTAAAGGAGAATATTTGAATTGTTGCTATGAATGGGTGTTGATGCTGTAATTAAGAATTTATTTTTAGTCCTTTTGAAATAACAGTGTATAGCTAACTTCTGATAGCTCCAAATGTTAATCGTTTTGTTAATTTTAAATTAAGAAATTAAACCACGCCTTCTTATCTATTATTCTAGTAGATATATGAAAATAATAATTCATATGAATGGAGGAAGATTTAAATATAACATAAATATTTGTTAATAATTTAAATAAATGCATTCTCATCAATCCAATTACATAATCAACATTAATAACTGACTAAAATTTCAAAATTATTACAATAATTAGTTTTTAAAGTTACAACCATTTTACACTAGAATCATTTTTTAAGGGTTATTCATTTCTGGTATCACTTTAAGGTTTTCACTTTTCCTTGTTTGGCTAGATATTAACTCTTTCATATTGTGTACTAATTCCATGAATTCATTATAATCATTTTTAAGTATACTGAATAAGGAAAAAAATTTAACCTTTAATTTAACAGTCTATAAATAAGTGAGCTAAGGAATATTCACAGTTACTTATGTTAAGCAGACAGATTTAATTCATTTTCTATTACAATTTTTTTTTATTTATTTCATGTCTATGATCTCATTGATCATTTATATTATTTTACTTTGGAATCATTATTGGTCTGACTTCATGGTGGAGTAAAGAACGAATGATTATCTTTGCTGTAAATGTATTTTAATTCTAGCCTTATTGAAAATTATTTATTTAGCCTTTTTATCTATAGATGGCCTAATGTTGTTTTCTTGTTTGTAATTGATTTGATTTTTAAATTCTTTTTTTCTTCTGATCTGATTTTCTATTTTTATTTTTCATCCAAATTTCTTATAGTTGCTTTTTAAATTTTTTTTTTGTTTCCTTTCTTCTAAATACCCAAAGGTTTTTCATTTTCGATTTCTTATATTGTGGGAACTAATCGATTAGAATCATGACGAAAT
The DNA here is from genome assembly GCA_905182995.1 of Paramecium octaurelia. Lineage (NCBI taxonomy): Eukaryota > Ciliophora > Oligohymenophorea > Peniculida > Parameciidae > Paramecium > Paramecium octaurelia. The sequence continues at coordinate 866,382 of CAJJDP010000001.1, forward strand.
TTTTAGTTATTTATTTATGATGGTTAAGAAAATTTTGAATGATTTAACTATCCGAAAATTATCTAGTAACACAAGTGAGCTTAAGGTACAATTTATCGATCTAATCAGAATAACTATGTATGATTTTAAAAGAACAGTTAAAATTGATCCTTATTATTTTGATAATTTTTCCATCATGTTTTATATTAATATCTTCTCTACTTAATTAAGTCTGTATTTTCTATTATTACTTTATTTCTTTTTTTAACAGTTAAATTTAGGGTCATCCCATTTTTAAATCAGATCATCTCTAATAAATGTGGTACTTCTATAGTTTAAGCAATATGTCAAAATTCAAATTCTTCATCTTTTAGGTTTATTATTTGAAAACCAAATAATATGTGAAAGAACTAACATGATTTCACTAATTTCCCTTGCGTTATAATTATCTGAAGGGCGATATGAGTCTCAAATTTAAGTGTAGCGTATTTAAATATTTTAAAAATAATGAATAATAATATTTTTTTAATTAGATTACAAAAATGAACAAAAGTGTCGTTATTTTGATTCAAAAAATAACAAATTGTTGTGAACATTCAATTGAGGAGAATGTAGTATTAAAATTTTGATAATAAATATATGATATAATACAAATTATTTGAAAGTATTAAAAATGATGTGCTTTTGCGCATATTTATTAATTTAAGGATTTAAATTTCTAACTTTGATTATGATAGATTGTAAATAAAATTCTTATTACTCCTCCCTAAAATTGTTATTTTGAAGCACTTTTTAAATAAATATGGAATTATATAATTAGATCAATTTATTATGAAAATATTATATTATTTTTTGAATAATACTAGAAAATAACTTTTTTTAAAGAAGCATTAAAATTGATAAATTACTTTCTACAATATATTATATTTTTATCAAAAAATATTATAGTGTATAATGTAGATAAAGAATAGAGAATAATTAATTTAATTCTAAATTTAATATAGTTATTAAAATTTGTTAAATAGTTAAATTGATTAAGTTAATCGAATTATTAAGATTTTTTAATGTAAAAAATTGATATTAATTAATAATGATAATTCTCGTTATTTTAATATCTGTAACTCGTCAAACTATCATTTATGAGTATAATGCTAATTCTTTAACAACGGATGGTAGTATCTTTATATTTATATTAGGATGGGTAGGTAGTCTTGATTTCAATGATTTTGGAGGGATTCAATTTTTTGGGTCTCCTAATGCTTATAGTTAGATTAGCAGAATCTTTGTGAAATTAGAAACTCATTCTCATATTATAGTGGATGCACAATATCTAAGGTATTTATTACAAAAGTATTGATAGTGATAATCCATTTTTATTCTATATAGACTAGTAAATATAAAATAATGGGTAAATGATATTATCTTAAAATACGATATGGGATGGTGCATAATCTAAAGATTTGTATACTATTTCTATTACTAATTAACATAATAGAGGAACTCTTTGGATTAATATTTAAGAGTAACCTGGAGGATTAATATCATTAAAGTTAAGTATCATTAAATGTTAGTATGAATGTGCTGGATGCATTGAAAATTATGATACAATTTGTTTATAATGGAAACTACATTAATATTCATTTAATTAGAAATAGTTCACGTACTCCGATGGATGGACTTTTTAATCAAGTTCTATTACATCTTACTAGTATTGTGGAAATTGTTAATTTTTGCGCTTTTATTAAATTAAATACTAAACTTATCTACCTCCTCATTAAGATATATTAATAAGGTTTTTTAAATTAGATCCATTTATAATGATAGTAGACTATATATATGATAAATTAACTATTAATGCTGAATATTTAATAGAAATATTAATAAGAAATCATCGTGATCCGATATTATAACTGAATATTTATTCTGCATTTTATAATGATATAAGAGATTTTGAACTATTTTATACTGAACCAGAAATAACATTTAAGAATTTGAATGAAGGTTGTTTAGAATAAATAAATGATAAATGTTTAATTTGTTAAGAAGGTTGGATTTAAGATGAATTTCTAGAAAATTGTCATCCAATTTGTGGAGATGGAATCATTCAAGGNTATAAATAACACATCAATTTAATTTCTAATTTTGATTATGAGTTTTACTCACTAGGTTATTAAAATATTCGCATACTCCATAAGTGTTTTTTTGAAGCACTATTCTTTCAATCATTCTATAAAGAAATAAAAATAACATTCATATAAATTGCATTGCATTTAAAATTGATAAATTACTTTCTAAGATATATATTTACTAATAAATATATTATTGTAGAAAGTTTAGAAGAAGAAAAGAGAAGAGAAGAATTAATTTAATTCTAAAATAATCTAGTCATTAAAATTTGTTAAAAATAGTTATATTGATTAACTTAATCAAATTATTAAGATTTTTTAATATAAAAAAATTGATATTAATTAATAATGATAATTCTCTTTATTATAATCACTCTAACTCGTCAAACTATCATTAATGAGTTTAATGCTAATTCTTAAGCAAGAGATGGTAATTTCTTTATTTTTACTTTAGGATGGGAAGGTAGTTCTAATTTCAATACTTGTGGAGAGATTCAATTTTTTGGGTCACCTAATGCTTATAGTTAGATTAGCAGAATCTTTTTGGATCTAGAACCTCATTCTCATATTATAGTGGATGCACAATATCTAAGGTATTTAATATTTTTCATTGCAAAGTATTGGTGCCTTTTATTTAATTTAATTCTATATAGACTTGCAATTATAAAATATTGTGTAAGTGATATCATCTTAAAGTTCGATATGTAGTGGCATAGACCCTACAGATTTGTATACTATTTCTATTACTAATTAACATAATAGAGGAACTCTTTGGATTAATATTTAAGAGTAACCTGGAGGATTAATATCATTAAAGTTAAGTATCATTAAATGTTAGTATGAATGTGCTGGATGCATTGAAAATTATGATACAATTTGTTTATAATGGAAACTACATTAATATTCATTTAATTAGAAATAGTTCACGTACTCCGATGGATGGACTTTTTAATCAAGTTCTATTACATCTTACTAGTATTGTGGAAATTGTTAATTTTTGGGCTTTTAATAAATTAAATACTAAACTTATCTACCTCCTCATTAAGATATATTAATAAGGTTTTTTAAATTAGATCCATTTATAATGATAGTAGACTATATATATGATAAATTAACTATTAATGCTGAATATTTAATAGAAATATTAATAAGAAATCATCGTGATCCGATATTATAACTGAATATTTATTCTGCATTTTATAATGATATAAGAGATTTTGAACTATTTTATACTGAACCAGAAATAACATTTATGAATTTGAATGAAGGTTGTTTAGAATAAATAAATGATAAATGTTTAATTTGTTAAGAAGGTTGGATTTAAGATGAAATTCTACAAAATTGTCATCCAATTTGTGGAGATGGAATCATTCAAGGTTAAGAATAATGTGATTATATAATATCTAATCATTCTTGTATTCAATGCAAATATTCTTGTGTTCAAAATTGTTAAATTTGTTAATTTGGAATTTGTTTATAATGCATAGATGGATTTATAATTAATTCAAATTTTANATTCTTTCAATCATTCTATAAAGAAATAAAAATAACATTCATATAAATTGCATTGCATTTAAAATTGATAAATTACTTTCTAAGATATATATTTACTAATAAATATATTATTGTAGAAAGTTTAGAAGAAGAAAAGAGAAGAGAAGAATTAATTTAATTCTAAAATAATCTAGTCATTAAAATTTGTTAAAAATAGTTATATTGATTAACTTAATCAAATTATTAAGATTTTTTAATATAAAAAAATTGATATTAATTAATAATGATAATTCTCTTTATTATAATCACTCTAACTCGTCAAACTATCATTAATGAGTTTAATGCTAATTCTTAAGCAAGAGATGGTAATTTCTTTATTTTTACTTTAGGATGGGAAGGTAGTTCTAATTTCAATACTTGTGGAGAGATTCAATTTTTTGGGTCACCTAATGCTTATAGTTAGATTAGCAGAATCTTTTTGGATCTAGAACCTCATTCTCATATTATAGTGGATGCACAATATCTAAGGTATTTAATATTTTTCATTGCAAAGTATTGGTGCCTTTTATTTAATTTAATTCTATATAGACTTGCAATTATAAAATATTGTGTAAGTGATATCATCTTAAAGTTCGATATGTAGTGGCATAGACCCTACAGATTTGTATACTATTTCTATTACTAATTAACATAATAGAGGAACTCTTTGGATTAATATTTAAGAGTAACCTGGAGGATTAATATCATTAAAGTTAAGTATCATTAAATGTTAGTATGAATGTGCTGGATGCATTGAAAATTATGATACAATTTGTTTATAATGGAAACTACATTAATATTCATTTAATTAGAAATAGTTCACGTACTCCGATGGATGGACTTTTTAATCAAGTTCTATTACATCTTACTAGTATTGTGGAAATTGTTAATTTTTGCGCTTTTATTAAATTAAATACTAAACTTATCTACCTCCTCATTAAGATATATTAATAAGGTTTTTTAAATTAGATCCATTTATAATGATAGTAGACTATATATATGATAAATTAACTATTAATGCTGAATATTTAATAGAAATATTAATAAGAAATCATCGTGATCCGATATTATAACTGAATATTTATTCTGCATTTTATAATGATATAAGAGATTTTGAACTATTTTATACTGAACCAGAAATAACATTTAAGAATTTGAATGAAGGTTGTTTAGAATAAATAAATGATAAATGTTTAATTTGTTAAGAAGGTTGGATTTAAGATGAATTTCTAGAAAATTGTCATCCAATTTGTGGAGATGGAATCATTCAAGGTTAAGAATAATGTGATTATATAATATCTAATCATTCTTGTATTCAATGCAAATATTCTTGTGTTCAAAATTGTTAAATTTGTTAATTTGGAATTTGTTTATAATGCATAGATGGATTTATAATTAATTCAAATTTTACTTGTGATCCTTTTTGCGGAGATGGCAATTTGATCCCTTATTCAGTTGAATAATGTGAACTGACTGTTAATGGTGTGTGGGATGGTTGTTAGGATTGTAGATTTATTTCAATAGCTAATTGTAAAACTAACTATTTTTCAATTTGTTTTGAGTGCGAAGTAGGATTTTAAATGTTAGAAAATGTATGTTTTCCATATTGTGGAGATAAGTTAGTTCTATAATAATATGAGGATTGCGATGATGGAAATTTTGAACCTTACGATGGTTGTTTTTAATGCAAGTTTTAATGCATTGAAGATTGCAATATATGTGATCGAGGATAATGCATTTTAAAATGTGGAAATGGATATGAGTTTGTTAATAATAATTGTCTCTCTGTTTGTGGCGATTAAGTTGTCACAAAAGAGGAAGATTGTGATGATGGTAATATGATAAAATTTGATGGTTGTTTTCAGTGTAAGTATTCTTGCCCAGAAAATTGTTATGATTGCTATTAAGGTACTTGTTTAGAGTGCATAGATTAATACTAATTGCTAGTTTCAAATTAATGCAAATAATAATTAAATTGTGGAGATGGTTTGGTCTAGGAAGAAGAGGAATGCGATGATGGTAATTATTATGCAGCCGATGGATGCAAGGATTGCATAATTGAATAAAATTGGGCTTGTATCACAATTATAAAAGATTCTCCTAGCTAATGTACATTCGTCAAAGCTCCAAACCTATTTATTCATTATCTCAATATGACTTAAAATAAATAATATATCAGCATCTAATTTACTTAATAAGTAAAAATATATACACCTTAACCCTTATCAGAAACTTTGAAATTTGAATTACCAGATATAGACAAGCAGAACTGGAATAGTCGCTTATATATAATTTAGGATGTTGGATCATATTTGAGTTTTGGAGAATATATTGTTCAAATAGAAGTTTACTAATTACTAAAATTTAGACCGCTCTTGAAAATCTTGGTGAATCAGAAAGTTGCTAATATAGATAATGCAATTTTGGTAGATTTAGAAGAATAAATAACATTACAATATCCAAATTATTTAGATTAGACTCAGAAGGGTTATTCTTAAAGTTTAAAGAGTCTAAATCAATATTTAATTTATAGCTTATCAGCGATTACTATTCTAAGCATGCTATTGGGAAGTGGGGATTTGTTTATTGAGATTTTAGCAATCCTTTAATTTTAGTAATACTTAAGATATATCAATTTATAATATCCTGAAAACCTAGTTATTTATTTTTCTATTAATGATCTTATAACTGTTCAACCTCTCTTGGATTTTTTGTAATTTCCTCAACTTTTACAGTTTATTGATATTAAGTCAAATTCGGAATATTGCGATGGAAAATTTAATGTTTACAAATAAAATTCAAGCTTGATTATCAATCTTTCGTGCCAAATATTTTAATGCTTAATATTTTTATTCCTTATTTTACTGTTTCGATGGGTAAAAAGAGCTTTGTACATATCGATATTTTGTTCTAGATACTTTTACTTTATGTCATCGTTATCGTTATATATAAATCCAAAAATTATTTTAAAAATTAGTTAATCCTTTTATAAAATTTGCCTGGAGTTACTTAAATTGGAAAAATTTATGTCTTTATAAGGATTGTAAAAAGCCTTACTACTCAATGGTTGGGATATGATATTTAAAACACTATTGTATACACGAAACATCTAAACTAAGAATTACTTAGATGCTGTACAAGTCGTTATCGTAATTATTATCCTTCTTCTTTATTTTAACATATTACTAAATTTTTTCAAAAGCAATTAACAATTATCGAATGTGAATAGAAGTCTAAGGTTCGAAATTATAAGTTTTGGTCGATAATTTTTCTTTTTATTATTCTTGATTTATGTTTAAAATTCGCAAATACTCTAATTAGGATTGCTCCTTTTAACAAGCTTAATATAAACAATGTTCCTTTAAAAATATCATTTAACTTTTAACTAAAAGAACTACATCGTTTAGATGGTAGTTGAGATATCAGTAATTGCTTTTATACTTAGTTCATTTTTATACATATAAGAGTTTAATGAATAATTTAATCAAAAGAACAAAATTTTATTAGGATGGTTTCAAGCAATTCTACTATCAACAGGCATAATTATAGAATTACTTTTAATCTGTTAAGGATTATTATAAAAATATAAATTGATGGGCAGAAGAAAGCAATTAGTCATTAAAAATCCATTATTTATATGAATATTATGAAGTAATAATTACATAAAAGTTTATAAATTACATAAATTATTAAATATCATCACATGATGAATAATCAAAATTAAATTTATCAACAAACATTATTATTCTGATAATTTCCTGCAACATGTTTATCATCACATCCTTGACTTTCATTCATAATAACAAAGTACAAGATTATAATGCATAGTCATTAATCAATAATGTTAATTATCTAAACCCAGTTATCAGTTATAGGTGAATATTAGAGTGTAATTTTAATTCTGGAGTTTTGAATTAGAAAAGAGAAGTTGATTTACATTAATTAGTTATGAATAGCTTTAGATCAGAGCTCTTTGAAGGCAATTTTAATACAAATAATAATTGATTTTATAGTAGCTATTCGATAAACGGATCTCTTGTTGAACTCGCTTAAATGGAGAGAGACATTTTTTTAATTTTCTTTCTTCAATTTAATGAATTGAATTGTCCTCCTTGTGAACCGAATTTTAACCTTATAAACTTAATTAATGTAAATTAAGCAGTAAATAACTTCATCACATATTTAATATACATTAATTTGAAATAGCTAAATAGGTCAAAAAAATTATATATTCATTATATATTACTTCTACTTTTTTGGAAGGTAGTTCAACTTACTATTCCTTTTAAATAAAAGTTTTTGTAAAATAGATTATATAGATAATAGAATAGAGTAATGGACAACAATATATAAATTATTATTGTCTCATAGACACAAATATACAGTGATAATAAAATGAGACAATTTAATTGACTTATTATCATTTCAATAGATTCTTCTAAAATAACCAAAAATATGAAACAAAGAAAATAAATATCTTAAAAGTGTTTTAAGTAATTTCTCATCCATAAAATCATTATAGATAATTCTAAATTAATTAGTGTTCTTATTTACTTAAATAAAATAAGGTTTGTTTTAAAGATATAAGCTAAGAATAGATTGAAATATAATTTTAATTAATATTCGAGGCAATGAAATTTCTTGCTGTTTATTGGAATTTTATTTCTTCGATTTTTAAAATTTCAAAATTGCTTAGAATAATTATCTGCTAGATTAAATGTTCTTCTTCAATGATATTGTTTAATCCAAATATTGCTTTGATTGAATTTGAGATTGAAAAATTATATAATTAAGATTATGATAGCATTTGATATTTAGATAATTTATCTTTAAACCATATCTAATCTTAATGAATCGATCCTTACATTCTCTATTCCAAGTTAAGTTAGAAAACTCTTAAGTTTTTAAAGTAATATTTAATTTTTTGTATTTGAATCTGATACTCTTATAAAAAAAAATAAGTCCTCCTCTTATAAATATAAATCCTTATTTTACAAAAATTTTGCCATTTTTTTAGAACCTCATGCGCTAAATTCATCCAAGCCTTTGAGGAAAACTTAGTTTCAAGAATTTTAAGTAGACACGGGAGAGTTCTACCCATTAACAAGTCTAGAATTATGGTTGATCACTATATTCAGAGGTCATTTACTATGTGGTTGCGTATGGCCATTTAAATCTTATATTTTGTTTGGAGAGAAGGACTAAAAAGAGGAGGAAAATGACCAAAATTTAATTATTATGAGAATGGCTATAAATTTGTGGGCGAGTAGATTATTTTAAATGCAGGGCTATGTGTGATGTAATATTTCATTTGAACTAGTTAGGGATGGAAATCTTTTATTTCCTAATGTTTCATTACGATTACACGAAATGATGTATTTTAAGCAAGTAGTTTCTCGTATATAAAATTCACATCTTTATATTGTGAAGATTCTTATCATTTGTCTAGTGAGAATTTGCGAATAGAGATCAGAGTTGCTTGCACCAATACAAAATGTAGTAAGGTCGATTAGATACTTGCTTCTTGTTCTCTACAACTTTAACTCTGGCAGTGGTTATATTTCAATAAACCTTTAAATTCTGCTAACTTAGCTATATACTTTTAGAAATAGATTATATAAACTTACAAATACATGATATTGATAACATTGATCTATTTCTCAGCATCTTGATTCTAGCCTTATTAGAAAGTCTTTCACAATTAATCAATCTTCAATTCACGACAGATTCATTGCATTTGATTTTAGAAATAACATACTATGAGCAATACTGTGGCCACCTTCTAAATTTGACATAGCTTGTAGAAGAATTTCTTGAATTATTTAAATTCCCAAGTGTGCTTTTAGAGAACTCAGACGCTTTCATGCTTGTTGAGATCTTTTCCTGATCTTATAAATATTACTTAAAACAATAGAAACTATTAGGATTTGGTTGAATTAGGGATTGGGCATATTTAATGATACAGCATAATCTTAATTTATCAAATAATTGATCGATTAAATTAATTAATCCTCACGTACAAACTATTAATAATATGCCTAATTTTCTTTCCTAAATTATGCTAGATATTCATTCATTTAGAACTTTCCAATAATCATGAGGAATTGATGGGAAAAATTTGAATAGTTTATCTTCCTTTAATTCATGCCCCTTACTGTAAACTCGTTAGTGTATTTTCATGTACTTAGAATATCGACTACAATATAGCGATGGTTTGAATTTATATACATAAAAATATTAATATAATAAAGGAATCACATAAATAAAGAACCTTTTTGATAAAATTTGATCATCCAAATATGATTAGAAGAATGGATAATAGATTTTATGAAATAGAATTGGAGTTCTTGCAATGATAGCCATTAAGATTAATAAATTAACAATATTTCTTAGACTGTAATAATCTATGAAGTTATTTTTATATTAAATTTAAATTTTAGATTTCCATCTTCTATATATAAATACTTGATCTCCTTGGAATCTGGTAATGTTTCATAAATAAATAATTAAGAATTTGAAGTTATTAATCAAAAAATTGATTTTGTTCCCTTCTCTTTTAAAAAAGCTTTTGTCATATTGATCATAAGCACTTAAAGCAATCATAGCTTGGAGAAGCCTTTAGACTAAGTACTCTATAACTTTTTTGAATTTAAGGGCAGAATGTGAAAATGTGAGTTAATTTTCAAGTTAAGAGCATATATTGGTCGTTTCAGTGTTAAATTTTAAAATTCTCTTGACTAATTGGTATTATGATTTTCGTTTATAGATATGGAAATTCATTAATTTTACTATTTTATATTATTAAATGAAGTCTGTATTTAATCGCTTTTATCATAAACCCATTTATCATATGTATATTATTATTATAAATCGCACATAAATATATACTTCATCAAGGATTAATCAGAAATTTTAATTCTGGTCTTACATTTATTCCAAGAAGACAGACCTTCATCATTCTAATAATGCCAGTTTCTACCGATGGATACTCTAGAAAAAAGTAAGGATATGATGGATTCAGGACTATAAATACGACGGAACTGATATCGCTTTTCTCTTTTAGGGTGCTCGCTATGGCAACGTAATTATCTAAACCATATTAAAGATTTTATAAAGGAGTAATATATTCTTTTTATAAGCCTTGTCATTACAATTCTAAATTTATTTATTTATAGGTATAATCTCTGATTACAATAAGAAATCCAAAACTTTGCTAAGCCCAGCCAACCATTTGCATTTTCTTACCATATGCGTTCGAATGATATTAAGAAAAATTTCATAATAAATCAAGTTGCCAGCATGTAAATTTGCAGTTTTAGTGTCTGAAGCTTGTAAGTTAATGCCGATTCTACTTCAATTAGGTTTGAGTAAATGAGTTAGGCTTATGTACTTATTAAAATCATTTGAATCTTCTCTAGTATACAAGAAAATAATTGTCCTTCAAGCAAAGAGATTAGAAGCTCTTTTTGGAGTAAGTAATTATTAGTTCTGAAACCTGAGGTTAAGGATTAGGTTTTACATAACGGTGCCTAATCTTAATTAATCGATTGGATCTGTTAGATAGATTTTCTTATTTGTATATCATCTTTTCTAATTTCTTTTTAATCCTTTTTCGTTCTTTCTAAATTGCGGATCTTACCTTCTCCTTTTTCCTATTTTGCAAACATGATCTAAACCTCTTGTAGGGACCAAGTAAAGTTCTCTAATTCGATGAAATTCTTAAGGTACTTAACCTTTTAAACAGAGAGCTAAAGGCATGCCAATTCATTTGAAGATCTATAATACCAAAAAAATTATAAAGTGACTTAAATCTTAATTGAAATTAAATTAAAAAATTTTAAACAGATTTAAAATAAGGAATTAGTGAAGAATAAAATTTTGAATTTTTTGTATAAATAACACATCAATTTAATTTCTAATTTTGATTATGAGTTTTACTCACTAGGTTATTAAAATATTCGCATACTCCATAAGTGTTTTTTTGAAGCACTATTCTTTCAATCATTCTATAAAGAAATAAAAATAACATTCATATAAATTGCATTGCATTTAAAATTGATAAATTACTTTCTAAGATATATATTTACTAATAAATATATTATTGTAGAAAGTTTAGAAGAAGAAAAGAGAAGAGAAGAATTAATTTAATTCTAAAATAATCTAGTCATTAAAATTTGTTAAAAATAGTTATATTGATTAACTTAATCAAATTATTAAGATTTTTTAATATAAAAAAATTGATATTAATTAATAATGATAATTCTCTTTATTATAATCACTCTAACTCGTCAAACTATCATTAATGAGTTTAATGCTAATTCTTAAGCAAGAGATGGTAATTTCTTTATTTTTACTTTAGGATGGGAAGGTAGTTCTAATTTCAATACTTGTGGAGAGATTCAATTTTTTGGGTCACCTAATGCTTATAGTTAGATTAGCAGAATCTTTTTGGATCTAGAACCTCATTCTCATATTATAGTGGATGCACAATATCTAAGGTATTTAATATTTTTCATTGCAAAGTATTGGTGCCTTTTATTTAATTTAATTCTATATAGACTTGCAATTATAAAATATTGTGTAAGTGATATCATCTTAAAGTTCGATATGTAGTGGCATAGACCCTACAGATTTGTATACTATTTCTATTACTAATTAACATAATAGAGGAACTCTTTGGATTAATATTTAAGAGTAACCTGGAGGATTAATATCATTAAAGTTAAGTATCATTAAATGTTAGTATGAATGTGCTGGATGCATTGAAAATTATGATACAATTTGTTTATAATGGAAACTACATTAATATTCATTTAATTAGAAATAGTTCACGTACTCCGATGGATGGACTTTTTAATCAAGTTCTATTACATCTTACTAGTATTGTGGAAATTGTTAATTTTTGGGCTTTTAATAAATTAAATACTAAACTTATCTACCTCCTCATTAAGATATATTAATAAGGTTTTTTAAATTAGATCCATTTATAATGATAGTAGACTATATATATGATAAATTAACTATTAATGCTGAATATTTAATAGAAATATTAATAAGAAATCATCGTGATCCGATATTATAACTGAATATTTATTCTGCATTTTATAATGATATAAGAGATTTTGAACTATTTTATACTGAACCAGAAATAACATTTATGAATTTGAATGAAGGTTGTTTAGAATAAATAAATGATAAATGTTTAATTTGTTAAGAAGGTTGGATTTAAGATGAAATTCTACAAAATTGTCATCCAATTTGTGGAGATGGAATCATTCAAGGTTAAGAATAATGTGATTATATAATATCTAATCATTCTTGTATTCAATGCAAATATTCTTGTGTTCAAAATTGTTAAATTTGTTAATTTGGAATTTGTTTATAATGCATAGATGGATTTATAATTAATTCAAATTTTANGAAGCACTTTTTAAATAAATATGGAATTATATAATTAGATCAATTTATTATGAAAATATTATATTATTTTTTGAATAATACTAGAAAATAACTTTTTTTAAAGAAGCATTAAAATTGATAAATTACTTTCTACAATATATTATATTTTTATCAAAAAATATTATAGTGTATAATGTAGATAAAGAATAGAGAATAATTAATTTAATTCTAAATTTAATATAGTTATTAAAATTTGTTAAATAGTTAAATTGATTAAGTTAATCGAATTATTAAGATTTTTTAATGTAAAAAATTGATATTAATTAATAATGATAATTCTCGTTATTTTAATATCTGTAACTCGTCAAACTATCATTTATGAGTATAATGCTAATTCTTTAACAACGGATGGTAGTATCTTTATATTTATATTAGGATGGGTAGGTAGTCTTGATTTCAATGATTTTGGAGGGATTCAATTTTTTGGGTCTCCTAATGCTTATAGTTAGATTAGCAGAATCTTTGTGAAATTAGAAACTCATTCTCATATTATAGTGGATGCACAATATCTAAGGTATTTATTACAAAAGTATTGATAGTGATAATCCATTTTTATTCTATATAGACTAGTAAATATAAAATAATGGGTAAATGATATTATCTTAAAATACGATATGGGATGGTGCATAATCTAAAGATTTGTATACTATTTCTATTACTAATTAACATAATAGAGGAACTCTTTGGATTAATATTTAAGAGTAACCTGGAGGATTAATATCATTAAAGTTAAGTATCATTAAATGTTAGTATGAATGTGCTGGATGCATTGAAAATTATGATACAATTTGTTTATAATGGAAACTACATTAATATTCATTTAATTAGAAATAGTTCACGTACTCCGATGGATGGACTTTTTAATCAAGTTCTATTACATCTTACTAGTATTGTGGAAATTGTTAATTTTTGCGCTTTTATTAAATTAAATACTAAACTTATCTACCTCCTCATTAAGATATATTAATAAGGTTTTTTAAATTAGATCCATTTATAATGATAGTAGACTATATATATGATAAATTAACTATTAATGCTGAATATTTAATAGAAATATTAATAAGAAATCATCGTGATCCGATATTATAACTGAATATTTATTCTGCATTTTATAATGATATAAGAGATTTTGAACTATTTTATACTGAACCAGAAATAACATTTATGAATTTGAATGAAGGTTGTTTAGAATAAATAAATGATAAATGTTTAATTTGTTAAGAAGGTTGGATTTAAGATGAAATTCTACAAAATTGTCATCCAATTTGTGGAGATGGAATCATTCAAGGTTATGAATAATGTGATTATCTAATATCTAATCATTCTTGTATTCAATGCAAATATTCTTGTGTTCAAAATTGTTAAATTTGTTAATTTGGAATTTGTTTATAATGCATAGATGGATTTGAATTGTCTTTAAAGATTTAAAATTGCAAATCTATTTATAATGATATCCAATTTGGCGGATATTATAATTGTTAATCAAATTAAGACTTAAATTGTTAACTTTGCAGAGATTAAACATGCTAATTTTGTAAAATTGGATGGGAACTTAAAGAGAATAAATGTGAATAAGTTTGTGGAGATGGATTAATTGCCCTGAATTCAATTGAACAATGTGATGATTCAAATTCGATTTAAAATGATGGATGTTTTGAGTGCTAATTTGAATGTGTGCCAAATTGTTTATCATGTATGGATAACTAAGTTTGTTTGATATGTTAAGACTACTTTTAATTTGAAGGATAATTGTGCTAACCAATATGTGGAGATGGCATTATTATTTCTGGATTTGAGGATTGCGATGACGGAAATATTGAACCTTATGATGGTTGTTATTAATGTTAATATTAATGTTCATAAGGCTGTCTTGATTGTGAATATAGATAAGCTTGTAAAAAATGTGATAGTTAATACATCTTAAATAATGATACTGCTGAATGCTAAAAGATCATATCATTAGATGATGAAGATTAGAATAAAGATGAAAATGAGAATATCATTTGCAGCAAAAATTCTATATTAATTGATAATGAATGTGTTAATTAATGTGGAAATGGAATTCTTAATTAAAAATATGAATAATGTGACGATGGAAATTTAATTGGAGGAGATGGGTGCTCATTTTTATGTTTAGAAGAAGATTCCTATTAATGCTAAAATCATGAAAGCAGCGTGAGCATTTGTTCTTACATTCAACCTCCTGACTTTATTTTATATCGTCTCTCCAGCTAAACAAATCAGACTTAAGTAATTGAATTAAGATTCACATAGAAAGTCAAATTACTAGCTGATTTAAACTTTGAAGATTTTGCAGTCGTTTTTCTTATTAATAAAACCAATTCAGTAATTAGTATCAAGCCTGTTGTAAAACTATCAACAACATTAGATTACCCAATATATTAAATTATTGTTTATTTTAGAGAACTTGTAAAGGATCCAGTTCTTTAGATTAATCTAGCTTAAATAACTATTAAAGATGAATATGATTTAGATTTAAAGAGAAATGAGATGCAAATAAGTCTTGGCAACCCATTTGTGTTATCTGAGAGCACCCAAAAAAAAGTGGCATAAATTATACTTCTTAATGATGGAATGATTTATTCCAT
>CAJJDP010000001.1:887972-920203 GCA_905182995.1 Paramecium octaurelia
CTGAGGACCATTCGAAAAAGAAATGGAGTATATTTATACATGAAATTCTACTTATCAATTAAAGAATAGATCCTTCTGACCAGACCCAAGGGAATAAAAAATAACAGAGATTTTAAATAAACCACTCATTTCATTGCTAAATTAAATGAATCTCAACTTTCTTTGTAATAATCTAAATAAACATTATATCATTCTAATTCTTGAATCCCTATGAAATTAATCTGTATTTTTTAATGATATCAAGTAATTTATATACTCTTAATGCTAATCTATTGTAGATTCAAAACTATATTAAAATAAATCAGAAGGACTAAATGGTACTTTTAAGTATTAATTACAAGATTCTCAAGGAATGGTCTTCGTTAAACATTATAATTCTATTCTTATTTTTTTGTTTTCACTTCATTTCAATTATACAGAAGAACATACAATTCAAATAAGTATCTATCAAGCTTATTATACTAATACATGAACTCAGCTTTAATGATTATAACAGTACTCCTTTTCTCTTCAACAAAGCCCACTTTTTTTATCAGAAATGTAAATAATGATATAATATCAAATTCAAAAAATTTGATCCTGAAATATTTTACATATATGTGGTTATAATATCAAATTTTCAGTTCAAAGTAAATCAATTTTCAATAGCTTATTGGCATGATAGAGTTTCATAAAGCATCAAATGTCAATAAAGTATACTCCACCTGTTATTATTATCATCAGATCTGAAGTTAATATTAATTATAACTAACTCTATCTTACATATAAATTACTTTAAAGCGTATGATATTACTATTTCTAACATTATATAACTTGTATTAATTCTTTGCCTCTAAGTTATATAATTTAAATAAAATGTCTAAATTGAAAATGATAGAAAATGAGAAAGATTTTTGTTGTTGTTAAAGACATAAGTTACCAGTCGTTTCTATTGTACTTGATCCAAAATTATCAAGGAATTAAAGACTCTTATGCACAGAATGCATAGAGAATACAGACTTCGATGCTAAAGTAGTCGGATTAAAGAAAATGATTTCATTAATTGAAGAAGCCTAATTAAAGAAGATGGAAAAAGTAGAATATGTAATAGTTAATTAAATAGAATTAATTGAACAATTATATAGTATGGTAAATCAAATGAAATCATTTGCCATCTAATAATTTGATCAATAGTTTGCAATAATAAATGAATGGATTAAAAATCTATAACAATAAAGATCAGAATAATCTCATTATAGCTTTTATGAGGAATTAGAAAATATCGTAATGAAATAAATTAAAGCTGATGACTACTGTTAATAATTTATCCATAAAATTAAAAAAAAAAATAACTGTTGGACTTCCAAATTATATCCTAAATTAGAATTATTTAAGGCATTTGTAGAATATAAAAAATGTAAAGAAGTATTGTCAAATTTAGATTTATCTTCTGAGAATTTAGCTCAAAATTAATAATAATAATAAATAAAAATAAAGTCAGAATCACAACTAAATTATGAAAAATAAGAATTACTTTAGAAATCTGAAATCAAGTTTAAATTAATTGATTAATCTGTTAAATAGAATCAAGTATGTAAGTCGATAGTTTTTGATTCTTCTGGTTCAATTATGGTATCAACCTAAAATAATGATATTATAGTATGGAGTTTAATAAATGGAACAATCAAATTAGTAAAAACATTATCAGGGCATACTAGTTTGGTCTAATGTTTAGTTGCTAGTAAAAAATAGAATTCATTTATTTCATGCTCTTTAGACAAAACAATAAGATGCTGGCAATCGTAGAACTATGAATGGAATTCTTCTTAACCTTATTAAAAACATACAGATTATATTATGTGTATCATATTGAGTTCAAATGAGGATTTACTATTTTCTGGAAGTGATGACAAATCAATTAAAGTTTGGAAGGTTGATTTTAATCAAAATAAATTAACATTTCTTTATTCTTTGGATAAGCATAATAATCGTATTATGTCTTTAAGTTTAAATTAATCAGAAAATTAATTAGTATCATGTGCATCAAGTTAGAATTAAATAATTATTTGGGAAAGAAGAGAAAAAGATAAATATGAATTCAAATATTTTGTTAAGTAATCGATTAAAGACCATGGGTTTAAAGTTAAGTTCATCAAAGAGAATTAATTTATTTGGATAACTGGTGAATAGGCACTAGACAGACTTTATGTATTTGAATTAATATAAGGAGTCTATTAAGAAAATTAGGATAAGACAGTTCAATTAATTACAAATTATAAAGACTGTGATGAATTTCATTTTTCAATTATTTATAATAAGGAGAGGAATTTAATAGTAGTAAGACATAAGAAATATATATATATCATTAGAGAAATTAATGATGGCAATTACAAAATTGAGGATTAATTGAATTTTGATACTTACTATATTTATGGAAATATCACAAATAATGGAAAATATTTGGTGTGTTGGGATGCAAAAAGGGAAGGATATTCAACATATGAATTATTAAATATATGAACAACATTTAAATATTCATTATATAGATTTGAGCAATAAATACAACAAAATAATATATCTTCATCAGTTAGATATATTATTTTAGAGTCTTAACATAACAATCATGTGTGTAGTTACATAACATACCAAAAGATTAGATTAATTGGCAAATTAGCAATATTTATATATTGTAAATTTCTTATTTTCTTAAATTTGATCATTCAATTTTTTTCCTCATTTGAAACTTCCGCATATACTTAAATTAAATAACGATTATAGCTAGGATTTAATTTTGGAAAACTGTAAAATAGAAATTAAGCATAATGCTATCATCATCCATCTAGTAGACCCCTCCTAATCATGATGATTCTTTAAGCCTTAAAGTTTAAACCTTAACTGGTCTTTCTTAATAATGATATTTAATTTTATAATGTGTTGATAACATCACAAAATTATCAAAGGAAGTAAGTAGCTTCCTAAGCTAATCCTTAAATCTCTTATCCTGTTTTTTATTGCAAAGTTTGAGTATGTAGGATTTTAAGATTTTTTGTTGAAAAATCAAGCTCTATGCTAGAAAAATAATATTTTAATCAGATAAGTTAATCAAAAAATTTATTTCAAAATCTTAAATTTCAGTGATGCTTACTTTTAAATTATTGTGCATTTTTTAATAATTAGGCTCAGAAAGACATAAGAAATCTTAGTAGATTTAATTTCTATTAATTATATTTAAAAATATTGTATTGGATTGTGTATTCATTTGATTGCATATTGAATTTCTTCTAAATCATTCAAAGTTATTTTGAAAGCAATAATTCTGATTTAAATTGAGCTTCAAACTAAGCTGTTCACATGACAAATAAGAAATATCAAAGGTTTTAATCTCAGACATTCTTAGGGTTAAGATTTTTCTCTTCTCTCAAGCCTGTATGAGCTAAACTTCCTAAATCAAATTATTCTTCAACTTTATCACCAATTAAAATGTAATGAATTATACTTACTGTTGTTCCCAACAAAACTAAAAATATACCAAAAGTAAAATACTTTGAAAGTAACTACTAATACCGAATTTTATTTGCAAACCGCATATAGTTGTTCTTAATTTCTTATCAAAATTATTCAAAATTGGATCTGCCTTGCGAGTCTTTAAATAAGATTTAAACTTTAAGAGTTCAGTTTTAAATGTCTAATTATTCTGCTTATTACAAGGGCAATCAACAAAGTCATACTATCAAATGGAGTTATATTCTTGTTAAATTCTGTTACCAAAGCAATCTAATTTTCCTTTTCTTCTATCAAATAGTAGAGACCAATTCTGATATATTAATCTTCTTCTAAGATTCATTATAATACATTTCAAGATATTTCTTTTACTTTTATAATTGCACATAATTCAATTCTTTCAAATTTATCATTTAAATTTGATAGCTTTTTATATATATATTCTATTCTCATTTAACGCTACCAGCTTCCTATTTGTGAATAGATTATATCAATTTTATGATTATACTGCATTAAAAACTTTTTTAAAATTAGAATTCCTATTCTAATAAATTGTCCTCTTACTTTTCCTTAATTTGGTGCTTATGATCAGCGCAAACCTTTTTATTTATTTTGATTTTCCGATAATACTTGAAAATTCTCTCTTAGGCAAATTCAAAAAAAAGTACTTAGTTACTTATACATAACTTTCGAAGACAAATCATCACATGATCAGAAAGTATTTTAGTACCTATCAGCAAGTTTCCACTTTTCTATCCCCTTCTTATTTATCTTCCAATTATTAGCTAGTGTAATTAAGTATGTAGTTTCTTGAGTAGTAAATCAAAATAAATTTCAAAAATAAAAGGGGCAAACAGGAATCTTTATGAATCTAGATATGCATCGTATGCATGCATTGTCAACCAGATTATGTTGTATGCTTACAAGGATATTTGGTACAAGCTCTGAGGTAGCACATTAGTAACAATTAATATCTGATGTGATACAATAACAAAAGTTTGAATCTCAGTTGATCTACTTGACTATTTGATGAACAAATAACAAAAATTATTTGGAGCTGAGAATATTAGTAATCATTAATAGATAAAGTTGAAATAGATTATCTCTGAAAATATATACTACAACATTTTAAAGTAGTTGTGGCTCAGCTTTAATATCTTAGTAAATATGTTGAATTCTTGTACATAGGAGACTGTTGCTATTGTTAAAAAATATCGGCATTTAAAAATAAGAGGCAAAATTTCTACTACAGGAATGAAATATTTACAATTTCTGGGAAGTAAATATACCTAAATTAACTACAGAGCTTGAACCAGATGTACAATTTTAAGGATACAAGCTTGACTTGCATTTGTCAATTAAGTATATTGGATGCATAGTAGAGCAAGATCAATACATATCGTACTAGCATAGTAAAATCTATGAATGCAAAACGTGTAAATATTATTTCAGAAGAATTTATGCGTGGGGGATATCCTCATTGTGAAGGAAACTATTTTTCTTATCCTTTCTAATTTGGAATACAACTCAGATCTCTTTGAATGTGTTTCTTGAATAGCTGTTGCTATTATCTTTAGCCTGCTTCTGTTTCAGAGCGAAGGCATGTAGCGATTGTTAACTATAGGTTGCGTTATTCAACTCTATGCATTTTGCAATTATTCAATCCTTGCCTTTATTACTTTGGTCAAACTACTGTTATTCTATAATTTGAACATGTAAAATGGTGGCTGCAGTACCACTTTAAGCCATGCGTTGTTACAATTAATTAGAAGGATTAATAATACGATGATGAAATTTGCTAAACCAATTTCTGCCTCAGCTAGACTATTCCTTCATTTTGTTAACAAACTTTAAGAATTCTCATTAGAATAATTGCTCACATATATTAAAATCCTAAACCAAAAAACACTTCTTTATTTATATAAATCAATCATCATCTTAGGTTTTTTAATTTTTGATACAATAATGGATTGCTCAGCTTTCATTCATCTGCAAGTTTAAAATGTACTCTATTCCTATATTATCTTAAAAAGAACTATTCATAAAGTGTTTAAGTTGTAAATATTAGAAAGGATGTGTCCACTGGTAGATGATAGTAAGGAAAAGTTCGGCAAAAGTATAGACATGGCCAAACTTCTAGTAAACCTCCCTTATTTTACTACTAATTGTAATCATAATTAAGATGAATATGTATTTGATTATGGCAGAGCATTATTCGTCTTCATTTTAACAAAGAATTGTTACAGCAATATATTATGCACAAAATCTATTAAACTTAAAAGAGTTAAGAAGAGCAATAAGTGTAAATATTGTTAAATGATTATATTGAATCATTTAAGAAACTAAGCAATTACTATATTAAACTTGACTATTATTGGCAGGCCATTAATACCAGAAATGCTTTTGGTACAGGCTAATTAGCTCAACATTTACAAGAGGGAGTATTAGCATGTAATGATTGTACTCTACAATATAAATGCAAGAATGCTTGCTATTCTACATCTTAATATTAAGTTCATAGGTTTGAGCAGAATTATAATTACAATAAATGAATTGCAAGCATCATATAGTTTACAGGACCAACATTTAGTCTTGTTAATTCTCACATACATAAGATAAACATTTGGGATTAGCCATTACATACTATTATTTTCATAGAAACTTGATGAACAAGGATAGGATGATTAGCTCAACTCCAAGTAGTTCAAGCAGCACAATCATTGTAGAATCTATCATAAAGGATATTAAATACTTGAAAAATAGTTATGTTAATATAGATCCATATTTGAAGCAAGCAAGAGATAATTGGACATAAAGTCTGCTGCAATCCTTCAATTTTTTTTGGATAGTTACAATGTTTAGATTTAGCTGTTCTTTCAGAAAATAAGCCATAACTATATTATCCTAGGTGACATACTTTAGATTAAATCAATCGTAATAATACAGCAAACGCATTCTCATATTTAATAACAAATGATGAGTCTGAGTAACATCAAGAATCAATAGACTCGAACAAGCACTGAGAGTGACAATATTTGAATCGTATATTAAATTCACTATTTATAAACTATATAAATGATGAGTATAGTCAGCACATGCGAGAGGATGAGGTCAGATAATACTGTATTATTGCATTTTATGAATTTGCTCGCAGAAATCAATAGCATAATTTTGTGAACATTATGAGCAGAGTAAAGATAAAAGATGTGTAATAGCAGAGGTAGAGAAATCAACACTATTGTAAGTCTCCTTTTCTTAAAAGAAACTCTCTATGGTGGACTAAGCCCTAAATATATATTAAAATGGAAATAAATTTCTGTTAATTTATTCCTTAGAGATAATATTATTTTATTAATTCTATCAATTGGATAGAAACTAATTCAATTCATATAAAAATTAAATTTGAGTCTCTTTTCAAATCATCTAATTAGTAACTTTATTCTCTTCTCATTATTTTTTTAGGAATATATATATTTAATAATATGGCAATCCTATTCAACATACATTAATGAGAAGTGAAACTAATTAGTAGTTTTATACTTTCTCAGAGCAATTTCATAAAAATCTATTGTTTTCCTTATTCTAATCTATTATATTTTAGACTAATTAAATAGGAAAGGTTAGCCAGATACCAGAGAAAGGTCATATAAAATAAATGTTGAGTGTTAATAATATTTGAGGAGAAAGTAATTTTTGTGAGATATCCTATTTTCTTAGAATTCAGTCACTTTTCCAGAGTTTTCAGAAGATGATATTCAAAATAAAATAATTAATAGTTGATACAACCAATTCAATTTTGCTAGAAACTTTAATTATGTGAATTAAGGAATAAATTATAGAAAATCAAAGTCTTTAGCAAATATTATCATTGTAAATCTTTTAATAATATTATTAAGTAAATAGTGGAAAATATTAATTCATGGCTCATTATAACAAAATAAGAAAGATAAAAGAATAATTTTTAATTATCAATAATATTTGCAAAGCAATAGAAAATGGATTAATTAGTTGGATTTATAAATTTGGATTATGAGTAGAAATAGAAGATTATTTAACATTTATGTAAAACCAGATTAAATGTTGATTTTATAGATCTCATAGTCTTAATTCAAATATATCAATGATTGTCTGAATTTCCCTTCTTGAGGAGATTTTTGATACTTACAGTATTATATATGAAACATCATTCTAATAAGCCTCAATACCTCCAATTAGTTTTCTTTAAATTAAATTGAAAATTTTCGATCTAGCCTCTTTTCCCAATTCAAATATTTTACCAATACCCAACTCTTACATTAGTAATTAAATATTGCTCAAAGATTACAAAAAAAATGAATAATAAATGACAGAGATTTTCAAAATCAATGGATTGTAAGTTAATAGATATGAAAAAACATAATAACTAATACTAAATTAGAAATTGAATTCAAAGATGTTGAATGTCCTTCCTCTAGAAGAAAGAGAAATATAAAGTATACAATATTTAATGATTATAAAGTACAAAATTTACTTATTAATTTTCAAATATTTTATTTGAAATATATTATTAGTACAAATTTAAAATTAAAGTCAAAGTTTATTATAATATTAATATATATTTAAATTAATTTAAAGATAGGTAAATTGATAAATTTCTGGGATAAGATTTATTTAACTGAGGATGCACAAAGCACAGAGCATCTGCATGGCTAGAATTAAGAATCAATTAAATACAAGCGATAATTCCATATTACATAGGCTTAATTCATACTACCTGAGAACTTAAGAAGCTTAAAATAATGCTGGTGAGGATATCCCATTAAAAGCAATTGAACAATGTTTTGTTGGAGAAGTTCAGATCTCTTCTTTTATTTTATGGATGAAAGAAATGAAGAGATTCATTATAAATAATTATTGAAAACAATATAGCTTAAATTTCAACTACTGAGTTCTTCTACATGAAGGAAAATTCTGGACATGAAAATTGATATAATGACCTTTAGTTTGGTGTTTCAAAGAAATAAGATGAAAAGATACGGACACAATATATTAATTTTATCTAAGACTTTTTTCAAAATCTTGGCTAACTATAAAAAATATTCTTGACCTTTATCATCTTGAAGACATAAATATCAGTGGATATTCTAAAATCAATTTGAGCATACTAAAATATCTATTAACAGTATTCATCAAAATCTTTATTGATCATGCATATATTAATTTTCATAAAACATTTTATTCATCATAAAGTATGTTGATCCTTCATCAAAGATCTTTCAAAATAAGTAAATACTTGATCATTTTACTTCAAAATATATCTTGTACTTCAATGTGTTAGTATTTAATTTTTGTGAGTAATATAAATTTATTTAAAAATCAAATTTACATATAATTGTTATTTGTAAAGAAAATCAGATGGAGATAAATATGAAAGAAAATATTTTAAACCATTTTTAAGGATTTTTAACTGAAAAAAGTGAACGTCTAATAGCATGATTATTTTAATCTATTTTAGATTCCAATATAATTAATTCATTAAACCATTAAAAAACCCAAATACAAACTATTGTTTGTCTAAAAGGGTGAATTGTTTCTTTTTTCAATTAGTCTAAATTTAAATCGAAACAACAAACTCAAAAATCAGCATAATGTCACCTAATAGGCATACTTAATATTGTCTTAATGTAATTATGCCATGTAAAATAATATTAAGCTACAGCTCTCTAGTTAATAAAAATTCATCAGAGGACTTTTCAAAAGTAATGTTTTATTATTATTTTAATATTTTCAAGTTCATTTTCATAACTTAGTGATATGTTATAATATATAGATTATTATTTCTTTATTCATGTTATATTTGAGATAATACATAATATTATTTTATCTATAAATATAATTCTTAATATCCAGAAAAAATTAAAAAAATTAGTTTCTATTATATCATAACTTAACCTAAGGATCGTAATATTTTATTTTTCTTGGAACAACTCTGAAATGAATAGTAAATAATTTTTATAAAATTTATTTATCAACATATTTTAGTTTGAAACAAATTTCCTCATTCCCTTCTAATTTGCAACATTAGTTGCAGTAACTAAATTTCGCATGCTTTAGAATTTATCTAAAAATATAACTAAATCCATATATCATGAAAATTTGCAACATATTTTTTTTATGGAGAAGTATTATTCAAAATTAATAAAATCTTTTAAAATACCATCTGTTAAATTTTAAACTCTTTACTTAGAAATCAAGGACTTAAATTATTATTAATTAACTTGTGATTTTTGCTTTTTAATATCAGAATAATTAATATACAACAAATTACAATTTATTAAAATTTAACATCATTCTAAATATAATTAGAATAAATTTATGTATTTTATTTTGAAACATAAATAATTTGCAAAACGCTAATAAGCAAATAATACAGAAGAGTATAATTATAAGTTAGCATTTATAATATTATTCATCAATTCATCAAAATAATACAAAGAGATTTGCCTAATCATTCGCATAAAATTTTTTAAGAATTCATTGAGAGATCAGGTTTTCCTATTTGAATTTTAGTGATGTTTCAACAATCCCAGAGGATGGAAATTATCTAATGAATTGAGAGCTTCAGCCATTAATTCTCTTAAATGTTTCAGCCTCTATCCAAAATGATAGTTTGTGCAAAAAATTTTATTTGGAACTTTTCACAGTTTATGAAAATCTCCAAGTAAACCTGTTCAGTTATGTGATATTGTTGATCCTATCTTATAAATTTGTTTAAAGTTAAAATCAATCAGCCTTTATATTCATTATCTTATAATTCTTTAAAGCTAAAAATGAGCTTATTTGAAATATTAATTTATGAATAATAAAATTGCAATTGAGTATGCAAATAATAAGCTCATAAATTTTAACAGAAACTTTATTTGTCATTAGAAAAAGTATTAATTACGGTTTAATTATTTTTAGTTCAAATTATTTAACTATAAAATCATATAAAATATTTATTATTTTATAACATTTCATTTATTAAGTCTTTTCTATGAAAATAATTTTTCAAGGTTTTCTTTTTCATTATTTTGAAATTTAGATTATTCAATTTTACAAAAAAACGCTTCGATAAGTGGACTTTTTGCAAACTTATAATAACAAACTGGTGATTCATAATTTTTTAATGTTTCATTATCAATCTTATAAAGTAGGATTGAACCATCATTCATTCCAAGTATGAATTATTTTCCAGAAGGAGTAAATTATAAACACGTTATCGGAGAACTGAAATAACTCAATGTGTACTTTAATTCATTTTTTTGGGTATCAAAAATCTATAAATTTCTGTTTTCAAATTTACCACTATATCTTTATATCTCAATAGATTATCTTTGAGAAATGAAATCATTTTTATCTACAATAATCCCTATTTGGGTAAAATCAGAAATGTTTTAATCAATAATTTCTCCAGATTTACTAAAAATCCTAATTGTTTTTGGGTCTAAAAATAACAATGATAGAGCTTCAACTGGTTTTGTTAGATTAAGGTTTATTTTTATAGAATTCTTATCAGTGATGTCCCATAACCGTATTGTGTGGTCTTGTCCTATAGATAATAGACTCTTCCCATTTTATGAAAAAGCTAAAATTGAAGAAAATAATTCTTCATTAAATTAGTTCCCTTCTAATATTGCAATCAATTGCCTGGTTTATGACGATATGTCATATAAATTTAATTTAGTTTAAAATTAGATTGCTATAAAATTATAGGATTCACTATATCCAACAGAATACTTGCCGAATACATCCTAACTGGCTTCTAATGATATACCTATCTTGTGATAACAGAAAATTTCGTAGTGGCCAAGGTCCCAACCATCGCGAATTGCTTATTCCGAGACAACCATGAATTCTTCATCTTTTACAGGATATATCTATAGATATAAGAATTGACAAGAATTAGGGAAAGTCCAAAGATCCTAAACTTTTATTAAAGAAAATTTATCACTCAAGTCCCACACTCTTATCTTTTCATCATTATGAAAAGAGAAGAGTAATTTACCATTACCAGAAAAAGCCAAAAATTATACTTCGATATTTTTTACTGATGGGTCCTATAAGATAGATTCTTGCTATTTTTTTTCTATTGACCATATGATTATAACATAATTATGATCTTCATAGATAGCCAATCTAAAATTAGTAACACAAATAGCCACTTTTTTTACTTTATTAACTTCTATTCCTTCCATCTCTTCAATCTTCAATACAGATTTATTTGTTTGAATTACTTCTAGAGGATTTGTTTTTATCAATAAATTTTTTGAAAGAATAATAGCTCTTGATTTAAAGTTTAATTTTTATTAATTCAAAATTTTTGTTTATTTGCACGCTTACTCTAAATTGAAAATAAATAATTTTGAATAATCTTTTTACTGACAAATAAGTTGAGTCGAATCAATAGTAAAAGTTGGTTTTTCATCAAATATATTTGAAAATACAAAAAAATGTTCAATAATATATTTTGTATTTAATTTCCAAATATGGAATCCTTGTTGACCATCCAGAGCAGATAAATATTAGCAATTAGGTGCAAAGCAAATTATCCTTGGCATCCTTTTACCTTTTAATAAAGTATCAATCTTCTTAAGTTCTTTCAAATCCCATCTAATGATTTCGGTATCTGACGCTGAAACCAATTACAATCCATCTGATGCAATGCATATGGAATTAACATAATCTGAATGACCATCCATTTCAAATGATTATTATTTTAAAGCTTTTAAATTCCATAACTTTATTACTTATTCACTTACTTAAGCAATTATTCCTCTTTTTGAAATTCGAATGAATTCTATGGAAGGCGTATTACTTTTAAACTTTGAAAGCAATTTACAAGTTTTAGCATCCCATAACTTAATAACTAAGTCATAATAACTTGAAATAAAGTATAGTCCATCTTAAGAAAATATGGCCTGTTCTGATTAATGAAATTTTGGATCAACTATTTCTTCGAAGCATGAAATTATTTTATTTGTTTCTATATCAAAAAGAGATGATTTTTATATTTTTGGTTGTTGTTATTATTATTCTTCTTCTTAAATTGCAATTAATTAAGTTTCTTTATGATTAAGTGTTAAAAATATCAAATTCTTTATTTCCAACTTAATTTATTTATGAATTAAATTAGAATTAATTTCAACTTAAATTAATGTTGAATTTTTGAAAACTATAGTGAAAAGATTACTATTATTTTATGAAAAGTTCATATACAATCTTTCTGATTTACAATCAATTTAAATACCTTCTCCATTATGATAGTATTTTCTAAAGGTATAAAACAGATCTGATTTTCCAAGGCTACACCAATATATTATTAGTCTGAATCTAAGATAAAATCTTTTGATTTAATCGTTTAATCAAATTGGACCAATTAAAGTTAGGCTATTTTTGATAAATTTATCAATATAATATAGGTTTAGTTTATGATAAAAATTTATTGTCTTTGTTCTAAAAATGAAATTTTTGATGGAATGCAAGGTAATTATATGTTTGCAAATTTTTATGTTAATTAAGAATCTTGTATATTATACAAAACTAATTCACCTCTTTCTAACGCAATTGCTAATTAATCTTAACCAATGAAACAGACAGAGCTACAATCGCTATCTTATTCAAATTTCTGAATTATTTAATTAGTTCTAATATTTTTAACAAATGCTCCTTTACAAGTAGCGAAAGCCAATAGAGAAGAATCTTTTGAAAATTAGAAGTCGACGCAATCATTTGTGAAGTATAACATATTTGGATTCTAACTTTCAATAATTGTAATTTCTAATTAACTTTCATATCCAGTCACTAGAAATTTTTTATTTTACGCAACTGATACATACTAAAAATAGTTTAAAAATTCAAATCGATGTTATGTTATAAGTTCCTCCACAATTGCTAATTGTTCAACAAAATTACCTTGAACAATAATATTTTATCTATTTAAATAAAGTATTTTTTTTATTGAATGATCAATTCTAATATTTTTCTCAATCCTAATGGATTATTCATGTATTTTCCAGATTCTAATTTCATTCTTGCTCAGCGATGCCATAATCTCACCATTCTGACTAAAATCTATATCTTAAATATTTGATTCGATCGTCTCACTTTAAATTAAGCTAAATTCAACTGAATTCCATAATTTGATATCTTTAGAAAAAATTGTTCTAAAAAAGAAACAAAAAATTATGTTGTTGGCCAAAAAACAACTCTATTGGCTTCATTTTGCAATTACTTTTATATTTAAAATTGCTGTTGTTCTAAATCTATGATATTCCAAATAATAATTGTTTTATCTTAACTACAGGACACCATTTTTGTTCCATCAGTTGAAAATCCAAAATCTAATACCTAATTTGTGTGTGTTTTTAATTTTACAATTAGTTTCTGTTTTTGTAAATCCCATAGACAAATAGTCTTATCTTTGCTGCCTGAGCCTAAAACTAAATTATCATTTGTGAATTTTAGGCAAGTAATATTTTCAGTTTATTCTACAAACATACAGAGCTTCTTAATTTGGGGAGGATTTTTCACCTCCCATATTTGGATTTTAGGATTGTCCTTCTCATCTTTTTTGGGATGGCAACAAGCTATCATTTAAGAGCCAGGTGATATCTCAACTAAATTAATTTCAAATGAAGTATCTATTCTTAAAAAGTCTTATTGATCAAGCATCTATTATACATCATATAACTTCAGTGATCTGGCCTACCTTGAAGCAAACGTTTTACCATCATTTGAATAACCTATTTATAGTATGCTCTATTATTAAACTATGGAAAATAATAAATGAATTTGATTTAAGTTCTCAATATTCCAGAATTCTAATTTATTGTTTTTTCCTCCTGTTGCAAAGATTTTAGAATCGTTTGAAAATGCAATTGCGAATGTATATTCTTCTTACATTGGAAATTCTAGAATTTCTTAAATATCTTTAATATTTTTAGCATTCCAAATTTTAATTTGAGTGCCAGCTGTGGCTATAAGTTGAAAGTTAGAGGAAATTACAATAGTACTTATTAAACCTTATTAGTTTTGTTTTAGTACATATTTCTATTAATATTTTTATTGCTGCAGATTTTGCATTTTCCAAAAGTGTAATTGATTTGAAAACGTTTCAGCTGCCAAATATTCACCATTGGATGATGTAAACAGATTTTAGTATTCATAATTGATTAATGATTAATATGTTAATTAACACAGATCATTAGGATTAAAGAAATATATTCTATCCTTAGTAAGACATGCAAAAAAGTTGTTGCATCTAGAGAATGTTAGTAATGTTTAATTTTCTGGCAAGGATATACTCTTAAAATCTCCATCGCCTTATAACTACCACAGATTTATCACTCCATCTTTACTGCTCGATATTAAATTAAGACCATCATCGCTAAAAGCAATTTAATTTATGTTAGATTTATGACCAAATAATGATGGTTTTTCTTTGCAAATGATATCTTTCCAATTTGCTTTCTCTATTGTTGCACAGTTAAAATTACATGAATCAATCGAAACATTAGTAAATTCTGTATTATTTAAATTACAATTATAGAAACTTAATCCATTTAATTTTGTATCTTTTATTTATACTTTGCTTAAATCAAGATCTTCCAAATGTTCTTTTAAATAGCTTAAAAGATAAAGTGAATTAGAAGAAGATCTAGTAAAATTAATTTCTTAATCTTTTTATGATAATGAGGCTAATCGAATTAGTATATTCTTAATTTTTTCAATCTTTGTTATTTTTGGTTTTAATAATTCTAAAGTACCTATGTAATGTTCTAGTGATAAATTAAATAATTCATTATTAAAACTGCTTTAAGCTAATGTTTCTTAGTCAACATTTTGTGTCTCATTGATAAAGATTCTATTAATCAAATTCAGAAGGTATTTGGCCACAAAATATTCCTAAATTGATTTATGATTGAAGGTATAAACACTACCCTTTGAATTAATCAACATACACTTATGTAAAAGTGCTTTATATTCGAAATCTTCTTAATTCTCACTAAAATAAGAATCTTCCCAAGAAACCTCAATTTTCCTCTCTTTCTCAACTTATTATATAAATAATTTTCCTTTTTATTGATAATTTACTTGGGTAATTTATCGCTATGTCATATCTATAGCCAAATACATAGAAATGTCTTATAGGTCTAACAAAAAGCTTTCATGTTGAAGACTTTTACCCAAATCTTTCAACTTTTGTAATTGTTAATTGTGATAGAAATTTACAAATATATGATAAAAGTCAAAAGCATTAAATTAATTTAACTTGAAAGCAGAAACAATAAAATTGGCATCAAACCTCACTATAAAGGATTTGTTTGAAAAAATAGTAGTATTATTTATGTATTGTATAGAGTTAGCTAAAGAAAATGATTCAAAAAAGTTTTAACTATCTAAATCTTCTATAATCTAATCAAATTATCTTTCAAGTTCGTAGTTTTGTTCCTTAGCCTTCATATCCTTTTAATTTTAATCCCTCGATTTCTAACCTTAATTTATTTACTATACCAAGTATTTTTCAAGTTTAAATTCAGATTTCTTAGCTTCTCTTTTTAAAACCATAAAGTTTTTTTATAAAATATCTCGAATTGAATTTGATTATGAGTAATATTGTAACATTTTTGGTAATATGAAAACAATAATCTCCATCATAAAAGGAGTGCCCATCATATGAAATATATTAATATTCTAAACTACTTTTAAAAATCTTTGTTCACCCCATAATTAAAGCAATTCCTTTTTTAGAGAAACCATCTAATTTGAATTGATAAATTAAAAAAATTCTATTGTTTACATTTTCTATATAAGCTTATCTAAATCCTAGGTCAAAAATAACGCTTCAGAATTTTGTTGTTATTAAATAATAGAACAAATAGTACTTTCTAATTGACTCCATATCAACCTGAATTCATCTAAAATGAAATTCTATCCTTTAATTATTTAAGAAATTCATAAAACCTTTTAACCGTTCTCTTTATACTTATTTAAACATATATTTTAATATATTATGTGCTTTATTCTACACTAAATGGTAATATTTCAATTTCTTTTAGAGTTTCAATACTCTAACCGTAAAACCACGTTTGATATCCAATTTAATTTAATATTTCATCTCTTGTAGTAATAATAATCTTAACAGTTAAATCAGATGCTTAGATGTTGAGATCTTAAGCCAGTCTATTAGTTTAGTATAGATTTGTTCCAATACTTTTAAATTTCATCTCATCATAGCTCTCTAATATAATCACAATTTTTAGATTTCCATTTATTATGGCCTCCTTGAATTCTCTTACCTGAATTTTATCAAAATTATAATTTTCAGATTCAAGAGCTTAATCAATCAAATTATGATTAGGATCTTTTAATGAAGGAAGCGATACATAAATTGGGATCCAATTTGGGGATATCTAATCACAACTCCAGATTAATTCTTCTATATTTCTAGATGCTCTACTTTTTCCTGAACCTGCTTTGCCTTTTATTAACATGATATCCTTTTTCTTTTCGTAATCACTCCATAAGAATTCATTAACTTCTCCATCAAAATCATCATGTTTGTTTGCAATTAAAAATGTTGTGAATTCTCCAATGCTATTAGTTTTCTTATTTCCAGAGATAGGATCGTAGTCCTAAGTTTTTATCTATATATGAACTTAATCTAATTATTATTCGTGCTATGATATTATGACCTTCTGCTTTCTTATATTTAATAATTCTTAAAAATTCTTTCCTCTTAATCTCCTTACATCATCTTCAACTTATTTTACACTTGATAGTACCTAGTCTATTGAAGATTTAATATTTTTCAAGTCTTTGCTAATTTCTCTTAAAAATATTAAACTAATATCTAATCTTTGTGACATATCTGTAATATTATCCAAATATATCTCAAAATTATCATATGCCTGTTAGAGTTATAGTTTCATTTCATCCTAATTGTCACTAAGTAATACTTAGTTTTCTAGTTGTTATATTTATTTTAATCTTGATTGCATTTCTGTTTTCAATTTAATTGAGAAATTCTGTAAATCTTTTGAGAATAACTTCCTCTACATCATTATCATTTCTTCATTTTTAAGTAGGTTTCTAACACTAGGATGTTTTTCAATTATCCAAATTTGTTTTAATAAATTTTCACAAAACTCTTATATAGTCTCTTCTTAAACTATGGATTGCATCTTAATTAAATTGAATACTAATAATTCCCTAACTTTATATGAAGAACTTTAAAAAATATCAAATAATCCCTCTTTGTAATTTGTCTTTAATTCATTTTTAAACTGCATAATCATATTTGATATTTTATCTATTTTGACATCCTATGGTAACATTAGTTATTCTTCAATGAAGAGAGTATTAAAGTTAAATATTTATATAATTGTAGGAATTTATTCTATATTCGGTTGATTTTCAAGCTTTATCATAAATTCCTCATCCAAAACAATTTATTCATTTTTGTTAATTTATTAACAGCATCCCAAAGTGTTTTGCAATAAATCATTAAATGGTTGATTCAAACTTTCTGTAAAGTTGTTCTTTAAATTATTTAATAATGATAAATTTATTTATTAATCTTAAGAAGTTGTATCAGGAAGATGGCACTAAATTATTTCTTTTAAAATCTTTGATTTACTTATTAAATCTTCTATCATTTAAATTGGACTTTCACAATCAAATATATCTTTCATTTACAATTTCAATATTTCTACTTAGTCCAATTATACTTGAACTTTAGCTAATTACACAATATTCTCTGTTTTATCAACCTAATTTAAGTCGTATAGTTTGGTATCTAATAATCTAATAATTTCTTATTAAATAACAACTTTATTCTCCTGAACTAAACAAATTAATCCCAATTTTGTTTTGATTTTTGATAATAATAATAAATAATCAGCCTTAATTGATTCATCCCAATCCTTGTTTAATATTTCATTTTTTTCTTTAATAATTTAATTTGATATATTATTAAAATCTATTTATATATCTTTTGTGAATTCTACATTTTAATATTTTTTAAAAAGCATTTACAAACAATCTTTTTTATCCAAAATTTAGGATTTAATATATTCGTTTATATCATTTTAATTTTGAATTTACCCTTCTGCTTGGATACTTTTATTTGCAAACACTCCTTATAATTATGCTGATAAAGATATCAATTTTCTCTGATGTAATTTAAGAATGATTCTTAATCCCTTGTATATGTTTAAATTAGAATAAATCATTATCAAAATTGTTCTTATATCAGACACTTTTTCAATATTTAATTTTTCCTTTTACAAGACTTTAAAATGTTCAAGAATTTCATTAACTAAAGCTAATATCAAGTTTGGATTAAGTAACTTAATAATTTATGATGCTATTCTTATTTAGGAAATTGGTTCTTTCATAAATCCTTGGAATTATTTCTACTCTAAAATTGATAAACAATTTCTCTTTATGGACACTTATTATTCAACAAATTTATCTAAATAATTAATGATGTTCGTAATAATTATAATATTTTAGCTTATTTTTGATTCAAGTGGTTCTTCCATTTCAAGCTTACCAACAATTAATTCTTCATGGGAAATAGTTGTAAATTAACATATTTATATCCAAAATCTAGATACTATTTGTAGATTATTTAGAAATTCTGTTGAATGTTTGTTTTCAATTTCTTTAATAACTGTTAACGACTTTTGCTTTTATTATTTCTGTTTCTCACTTAAATTTTCACTAGTCCCTTGTAATATGGTTTAGAAAATAGAATTCATAGAGAGCTCTTTATTTATTAATAAACATATCTCGTTTAATAAGCAGTATAATAAGAAGCTTGATTATTTTATTTAACACATCTGAAACATTACGTCTTGCCTGCTTATTTTTATTTCTAGCAGTTTATTATTTTATAATTAGCTATTATATTAATTTATTTATAATTTAAGAGCTTCCAAATTACTTAGTAACTACTCTTTTATAGAAACTAATTAAGCTATTAAAGCTTTTAATAATTCTAAATTTGATTAATTGGCTAGTTGTTGAATAAAAAGGTCCTCATGAGTTATTTACTAACCTTTGTTTTCATTGAAATTAAAATTGATATAGTTTGGTAATAATTAAGTATCCGTTTAATTTTGAATCAAGTACTCTTAAAATAATTTGAATGTTCTAAACTTTTTGAAGATTACATTTGATTTTTTAAATATAATTAGTTTACCAGCAAATTTATCATATGGCAACTGAATTATTTAACTTTAATTAATTAGGCGTTCCCAAACTTCTTATTCAGTGGTTCCTTATTATAATAGATATGCTAATTAATTCTTATGAATTATTGGTCTGTAACACATAAGATCAGATACCAGGTTGACCCAACAATAATGCACCATCCAATCCTTAGAAAATTTTATATACTTTGAATATCCATCTTGAAGTTGCTTAATAATATTCTAAGTTGAGTATCCCAATCTTAATTAATTCAAGATCTACCATTTGAGATTTTCGAAAAAAAAGTAGATTTCATATATTTCTAGAGGATTTTAAATTTTTTTATCATAGAAATTCAGCAGTAAAAATTTACCACCTTCAATTAATGAATTTATTAATTCATCACTAGGTTTCAGTTATGATATTGATGACATCAATCCACACAAAATTGAGATTGCTAATTCTTTACCTTTTCCAGAGTTTGTTCTACAATGAGCAATGCAGGTTTTGATCATTTAAAGCTCAAATTCCACTCCATTCAGCCAAATATTAATTGCCTCTACACTAATTTGAGATTCTATTTCAGAAATATATCCCAAAAATTTTTGTTTTAAGTCTTCCTACATGTATCTTTCTTCATTTTTTAATTAATACGAAAATATTATTCTAAATAGATCATTACAAATTTAGAGCAAAGTATAAAATAGGAAACCCGAAAGTTTGATATAAATAGTTAATTGTTTCAATAATTATTCAGTTATTTTTTCTATTAATTCATAATTTTTTAAGACTAAAGATTCCTCTTAACAGAGTATATGAAATTACTACTTATGATTGTAAAACCATTAAAATGCTGAAAGTACCTCATCCTAATACAATTTATCTTGAAAACTTAAGGATTTTTCAACTATTATGTTTGTAAACTTTTCTAAATTTGAGGCGAAATTCTCTTCAAGTTATTTATCTTCATAAATCAAATTCTGATGGGCTTTTGTTGCTCCACAACATCCACCTCCTCTTAATTGAATATAAGGGAGCTAATTTTGGACCTTTAGGTGATAATTTGAAAATTCAAAATAATTTGGATTTTATAACTGTTCAATACCTTCGTTCTAGTTTGGATCTTCTAAAGTCGAAACTTATAGATTATTATTAGATATGAATTTAGATGTCTTCATTGTTTAATATTTAAATTAACACATTAAATAATTAAGATTTATTTTTAGAGATGAATTAAATAAGCGAAATTAAGTTGGATTATATTAATGCGTCATAAAATGCTGATGATTTTTCTTTAAAGGTCGAATATATTATTTTAGCGGTGAACTAAAATGTACTAGCTGTTGACTAGACATATTTCTAAAGGTATTGGTAATTACAAGAAAGGATTTGTGTTGGGCTATTTTTGAAGATTTTTTGCATCTAATTGGACTAGTGTCAGGAATTTTCATATGGATCCTAGCACTGTCTTTAGAGTTTATTTTTAAAATAGCACTGTTGTTAAAAATTTCAACTACTATAATTAGGTATTGTAAGGCAACTATAATTGATTCATAGACTTAGTATAGACATTAAAAACTCAATATTCTTTCGTCCTATCGAGCTTGAGCTTGTCAATATTCAACTTAAGACATAGTTAACTAAATCAATTAATTATCAAAAGAAAAATTGTATAAAAGCTGATATTGATATTTTGTTTCAAAAAGAACTTATAATCATATAATAATTTATTAGACTTTTCATTATAATAAAAATAAAGAAACAAAAAAAATACAATAGAAGTCACTCTCAAATAATTATCAGTTTCGTAATGTTGAGAAGTAAACAAAAACTAAGTGTGACAATCTGCAATTAGAAAAGCCTCAGGGGAAATCTATTTGAATCGACACATTTTGTTTAAACATATAAATTACCTTTCATAGCTTCTTTTTGTTTATAAGAAACCAAATTCATCGGATATCACGCCTACAAGTAAAAATTCTTTCAAAACTAAAGATATGTTCTGAAAATAAATGATGCTTAATTAAGTTTTCTTTTTGTAATTAAATAATAATATAGTTTAGTTTTGAATAAATTAATTGCCAATATTTATAAGAGGAAGGCTGCAGAGAATGAATAGATAATATTTTCAACCAACTTGATATTAATATTTTTATTCTTGATCAAATAGCTTCTTAATTTAATTGCCGATTTTTTATTTATTTTAGGTTAGAAATAGTGACTACTATTATGTTAACCTAAGAAGGTGAAGCAGCCATAATAATGATATTATTCTAAGGATGCTTTTAGAATTATTAAATGATTTTATTATTTCAACAAATTACTTATTATCTCTAATTACAAAATAAAATTTGGTTTCAATATATTTTGCTATTTGAGAAAGAACTAATTTTAAGACTGCTATTGAAAAGGAGTAGAATATTGAATTGTTAACTAACTAAAGTTCAAGGTAGCTTTAAATAATAATCACTTAACTATTTATTTACTCTCTTTCTTATTCAATTTAAATGCTCATTCTTCTATATAGGATCGTAATAATTTCCCTTTCCATTTCACTTTATATTGTGTTTAATAGAATCACAAACTTTTTCCCATCTCAATTTGCTTTACTAATCCAAATTACACAAAATTGATATCCTTTTCACCATATCTTGTATTGATTCACTCATATCATATATCATATATATAATTTTCGATCCTATTAGTAAAATTAAATATTTTAATAATCCTCGAAATTTAACAATTTCTCCTATCATAATTAAAATCTTCTTTGAGTTAAAATTTTTAAACCAATCAGAAAAAATAACTTTCATAATTTTTTTTCTCCACGCTCAAATGACCATCTAATTTGGCTATTTATTATCCTGTCTTAAACCCCATAAACGGATAGAATAGACTAAAGTAGTGCAACGATGAAAACATTTAGGCCATTTGAAGTATAAACATAATTTGTAGTAAAATCAAATAATTAGGGGCGGTAGTATTTAGTAATACATATTTTAGCAATTACGTTAAATGTAATTAAATAACACTCAAGTGCATGATGTAACAATATTTGCCAATCAAATCTTGATTGTGAAAAACAAAATGTAAACAATCCTTAAGTTCGTCATCATTAGTCCTGAAGGAAGCATATAACCGATAAGTTTGACATGATATCTGTACTAGATGGTAGAATAAAGCACAACAATGACTATACTCATTATAATAAGACTTGAAGTAAAGAAATATAAGAATTAATAGAGCAAGAGTATGTGATTCTGTTAATAGAATGGCTTATTTATCAATATAAAGGTGCAATCATTTACTGCAAAAAAATTTTAAAACACTTAGTGCATTGTATTAGAGTAGAGTACGATCATTCTTGTGAAGTGCTCAATATTTATTAAAACAAAGTAAATGGAAGATTTAACTTAGGAAGCAAGGAGTGCATTCTGACTGCCTATCTAAGACCTGTTCTGGTTTTACTTAAATTTCATTAGTTTAATTATTGCAGGCTCCATCACTAGAAAACAAGCATTATTATTTTCCATACCAGTACAATCAAAAATTTTTAATACATTTAAAATTAGTAAATTCTCCAAATATCATTGTTTAAACTCTAATAAAGGTGATTCTTTACACTAACTTAATTTACAGAATAACCAAAATTACAGTAAGTAGTTATCAGCAAATCACGTACATAACATGCTCAATTAGTTCAATCAGCAAAATAAATAAAGGCCTCTAATAAAAATGCAACTATAGATTTGGTAGCCTCACAAATATGTATCAGGGAATGAACAATTTAGAAATTTACCAGAAAAGCACCTCCTGAATTTTTGGCATCACATCTCAGTCCGCCCAATACGTAATTATCAGATATCTCTAGTTGAGATGATTTATATTATGATACTAAAAAATAATATTTGTTGGAAGCCCCTAAACAAATTATATTATTTCAATTAAACTATTGAAGTAACTGAAGGCGAACAGCATAAAACATCTATTCTTTTATCACCTACATTCTTGAATATTAATAATTATTTTTTGCACTTTTCGCCCTAGCAATGAAAAGTTTATTTGAGTGCTCGATAATTACTTCAATGCAATCAGCAACAATTCTTACAATGTTAGTTTTTTAGGTGTATAATAAACAACTCAAAATAAATTAATAATATGAAAAATGAAATAAAAGGAGTAGGATGAAGTTTTGAAATCTAAAGATGTTGAATAAATTTTTTTTAGAGGACTTAGCAGGTTTTTGGTGAGGAAAAGATTAAAGGCTAGTTCCTCATGCTAACTATTTGAAGTCTAAGCCATTATTCTAATTATGGAGGGAAAAGCCATTTGATATCAACAAATTAAACTATTTACTGCGTGCAGTTCAGAATCACACAAAATAAACAACTTTAGAATTGACTTAATAGGCTGGTAATTATTAGCTCCATTCCTTCTGGGTAAAAATAAAGTAAATTGGTAATTTGTGCCTCTAAATTCACCACTAAATGAGAATCTTGTTTAGTTTTATTATTTTATGTTTAAATACATGTGCCTCATACCTGTTTCAATAGATGTTGATTAATACTAATTCTGAAAATTTGGAAGTTTTGAATTCCTGAGGCAAAATGATGCACCAAACTCAATTTGGATGGTATATTTCGATCACAACTATCAAATGAAATAAAATTATGTTTCCATCTATTTCACTACAACTATATAAATTCTATTAAATATTATGTAGGTAATTTAAAATAGCAAGTAATAATAGTACATCAATGCTTGCATTATTTGATGAAACAAGTCATTACATAATTATAATTTTAGGAATGCTTTTATGAAATATTTTATGAGGTATTCAAAAAAAAATGAAAAATTGATTTTGGTTCTCAATATATTTTAAAAGGAGTAGTGAGTATAATTTAAACTGCAATCTATTGATTTTTGTCCTTCTAAAAGTTGTTCATCATTTATTTGAATTGTTTTTGTTCCTCCAATAAGTTGTAGTATTATCTTTTCCATGATATTTTGAAGTAATTTTGTTGTAAATTTTCAACTTGTCCACTTTGAGGGCCTTCTTGACTCTTGCATTAGCTATGAATCATATTAATTATTAGATTATAAATTTAGAGATCATGAACACCTAACGTATGGGAGCAGAAATGATCATAACAAATAAAGTAATTTCATCTAGCTCCTTTCCATTTACCTGTTGATATTGAAATTTTTCTTGTTAAGCATGTTGCAATTGGTGCTCTTAATTTACTAGAGTATATAGAAAATTAATTATTTTAATTCCACTCTCTAAATTCACTTCATTTAATAATTATGTTCCTGGATGTGCCAAATAGAGCGTTTTTGAGCTAGCAATTATATTTGATTTGGTTGTAAGTATGATAGCTAAACATGTTTTTGTTTCAAATCCTTCTTTATGATGATTTGAAAGGCAAGTATCATTGGTTAATTTATTCATCTTTATTGAAATTAGTTAACAGAATAATAATAGCAATGAATTTATAGATTTTCCCTAAAGACCATAACAACAAATGGTGAAGTGTAGTAAATTTTAACTGCATTACATAATTCTGGCTAACCTCTTTATACTTTTGTTTTTGATGGAAATTAAAATGATTGTCGATCCATTTAACTCTATGGCAATATAAAAACCTTTAACCATTAATTAACGTTTGTAAATAATCTTTGAAATTAGTTTATAAACTAAATGTGAACTAATATTACAAAATATTTTTACTTGTAAATAATTGTTTGAATTAGTAAAAGAAATTTTACAGACGCGAGAAATATTTACAGTGTAACAATCAAATTCTTGTGATATTTTTGCTTGCGTAATCAGTGGATGTGTAGAAAATTCCTCGGTTGTTTAGCCATATGGAGTTTATTTACATCCTAGATTTGTTTAAAACCCATAAATAACTTTTGAACTTCAGCCACTCATCTTACTTGTTGTTAGTACTATTATGTTGCTAATTCTACTAATAACCATTTTTTTATAATGTTTAGTTAAATTGCAAAAGTTTAGGTGAAGTAACATAAGTGGTTTTCTACAAAATAAGATTTTGATTTGTAGGTGGTTTATTTCTTTTTATATCAGCTTTTTCAAATATTTCAGATTGTGAATATTGCTATATAATATATCCCATATTGTCATGAAATGGACTTTCAATAACGAATGTTAACAAAGTTCTTGCTAAAGTTTCTTACATAAAAATGACTCATGTACGATTCATTTAGTGGGTGTTGATTTTGCTTTATAAATATTTCGTTTAAAGAACTGTAATTCATTAAATCATCTTATACATCCTGCTTGTTGTTTCTTACAT
The DNA here is from genome assembly GCA_905182995.1 of Paramecium octaurelia. NCBI lineage: Eukaryota > Ciliophora > Oligohymenophorea > Peniculida > Parameciidae > Paramecium > Paramecium octaurelia. Next base: position 913,991 of record CAJJDP010000001.1, read on the forward strand.
TATGATTGAACTAAAAAGTGGATCCATCCTTGTAGTATCTGCTACTTTCTAATGATAAACTAGATAGGAATAATGTTAAAAATGTTGTTGTTGAGGTTAATTAAATTTATTACTCCTCCTTATGCATACAAGATCATTCATCAACTTGACAGTCACTATGCTATCACCATATTTTTGTTCAACCAGATTTCATTTATGCCACTTTAATATCCCCTATTAATGGCAAAACCCTATGCTGGCAGATTATTTTTTGTATGTTTTATTAGTGCTTTTTATGTCAAGGTACTAACAGGACTGAATCAATATCTTAATTCAGTTTGTTGCAACTATTGTTGAATCTCCATTGCATTTTACGATCTAAGGAGTAAAATGATGCAAAATTTGTTTGTTTTTTTTGATTCTATTGCATGGTGAATATATTGTATTTTTTTATAGTTTTATTGACAATGGAAGTACAATATTAAATAGTCTGTTGGAACAATTTCGAATGAACTTTGTGAAGTTGGTTTTAATCTTCAGCCTTGTTGAGTTTACCTCCACATTCAAATCAATGCTTGACATGTCTCTATTTAACTGCCTAAATACATTTAAGTTGGTATGGTTGTTCTAAAATCATTACTTTGCATTTAGAGATTTGAGCAGGATGCAATTATTTATCACTACTCAATAATTTCAGTTCTAGTGATATAATCCAATCAGAAGTGGAGACTACATGCAACCTGAATTTTTGTAATGTTACGCCTCTTGTTACAAGTCAACTTGCACATCCTATATTCATGAATCTTTTTGTCACTTGCAAAATAGCAAGCATTTTTATTTATAAAAACGATTTGAAATTCAAAAGTATAAACTAAGGACTGTATGGTGCATATAAATTATAACAAATAGATTATGTCATCAATAAAATTGAATGTTAATTGATTCATTTTGGATTTTCTGATAAGGAAGAAAAAAGGGGATAATGGGAACTAGCTTTTAGAGAAGATGAAGAAGAATCTAAAAATTGTATAAAAATAAATTAATAGTAGTTGATAAACAAATAGTAGCAAATAAATATATTTCAAAGAAATAGTGAAAATATAAGAATGTAATTGATTGCACTAATGCACATTTTGAAAATTTACATTTACATTAGTTATAATGTTTTTATAGAATAACATTTTCATTATTTTTACAAGTTAATTAAAATTTAAGAGTACAATTTAACTTTTATTCGGCAAGTCAAGCTATGTTGTAATTTCTGTTAATCCAGAAAATTTTCAGCTCTCTAGTGTGTCTATGAAATTCGACTGCTAGTCCAATCTCATAACCCTTGAGATAACTTAACAATGTTTTACTCTTAATACAATACAAAAACATTAAATATTATTATGAGTCAATATAACCCAAATGCAAAGAAGCTTAGCAGACCTTATCGACACAACAATCTTTGTTACCATATCTTTGTTGATATATTTATTAAAATTCCCACCTGTAATGTACTCTAAATTGGTTTAAAGATTATGCCTATACAATATCTAGTAATGAATATGTGGTATGAGCATAACCTTTTTTCTCTATTCATTTAGCGATTTCAGAGAATATATAAAAATGGTTACATTATGCATTTCTTGCATATCTATATCAAGTAATCTATGTGTACACCTTAGGAAACAGAGCAATAAATGTTGCTCCTTCTTATTTTTAAATCATTGAATTTTATTATATTTCAATGTTACCAATTATTTTTTTAAGTTTGAGTTAGTGATTTTACCCCATAACCTACAATCTTGCAAAAGTAAAAAATTTATAGTGATTTTTTGATTTTACAATGAAGGGGTGCATCTGCAAAACAATGTCATATGCATACATTGAATACCTGCATGACTAATGCTCTGATTACCTTGAGCTTCATATAATCTGAGTTGATAAAATACCAAGTTTGAGTAATTTAATTTTATGAAACATAAAATGGTGTCCCCCTAGCAACGTTACATATCCATTATTTTTAGTTGGGAACACCAGTGATTTAAAGGATATTAAACTTAAAGAGCAAACAATATCTCTTATTCTTGATATATGATAATCTTCAAAAGCAAGATTTTGTTAATCTAAATAGATTTAAATTATTATAAAATAGATAAATTAATAAATAAATTCATTCAGAGAATGTTTATCATCTGAAATATATCTTAAATAGGGATCTAAGCACTTTTCTGAATGAACAAACTCATTTCATTAGTAATAGGTTTGAATAGAATAAATTTAAGAGATAACTCAAATTAATGAAAATAATTAGTCTAAACCCTTAAATTGTAAATAGTTAAAATTAATTTATATGAAAATAATTATAAAATATTGTTGGAATCACATGAAAATTTTACTTCCTAATTTATTTTAATTGTTAAAATGAATCAATTATAGTAGAATAATTCAATTATTTTTTTGACAGCTAAATGGACTCAATTAAGGCTAAGTAATAAAAGCTTAATCATTTTCATTTTCTCCTTAGAAGTTGGGTTAGTGTTATTTGTTAAAAGTGACAATTGTCCTCTTATCATAGGCTAGATTTCCCAAATGCATTTCTCAATCTTTTTAGAGTCTCTCTAACTTTGCTCTAAGGAGTACATATTTTTGTCTTCTCTTGGCTATCTTTTTAATTAAAATAGAGCTTGTTTGCTAAGGCACTGCTCTTACATAAGGTTTACCTTGCAAAGTTTGCGAGTAACCTTTTGAGACTTCTTATAATAACATGATACACGGTAATTTGATACTATCTGTATTTCTTGTACTCGAGCATCGCCTCATATTAAGGGCACTGATGTGTAAGCCAATCTGGATTCAACTTTATCTTGACTCTTATCTGTCCTTTCCCTCTTTTCTTTCCATTCTTATTGGGCTAACTTATTTTTGGTTAACTGACAATAGGGTACTATTCATACGCCAATAACCCCTTCCTATTTCTAAAGATCAATAACTATTCCATTCATCGTGTTCATTTATCTTTTTCATTTTCATTATATTTTCCCACTTATTTGTTGGATTAAAGTTCTTTCGAGTACAAAATAATCAGAGTTTATACTCTAAAATTGGAAACCATCTTAATTATTGAAAGTTCTATTCTTCTATTAATATATAGACTTATATATGCATACATTTAACATAAAGAATCACAAACTTTATCACTTAAGCCGGTCTTGGAAATCTATTTATTTAAGATTAAGTGTTGCACAATTAGGCTTTCAAAGGAATGCTATTTTTCGGAGTATAAATTTGAATTCAAATAATTCTAACTTTTGCCTATGAATAATTGATTAACTATTTTTGAAAATAAATATTATTATTATATTTTTATTGTGGTCATTGAAATATCATTATAAATTTGGGATTTATTAATATCTACCATTTTGGGATATGGAGTTTTAGATTAGGAACTTAGAAAACAATTTTGTAGCATTTTTCTTAAATAGGAAGTCATATTTTTCTATCTTTAGCGATTGCTCGCTTGCTAAAAAACAACAAGGCTAACAGATGGAGTTGGTTTTATCTCCCTTTTTTTTCATCTTTCTTTTTGTGGATTATTAATTCTTGTTCTCAAAGCTCTATAAAATTTTCTAAGATCATAACTCTTCTCATTTAATCATGAAAAAATGACAGATTTTTCTTCAAAGTTTAACGTTCCTTTTGTCAATAATTTTAATACATAAAGTAATATGAATAGTTAAACACTTATTCTAAAATTTTATTTTGCAAAGGATGAGTTTTAAATGAAAAGCTTATACTTATTAATACTCTGTTTTGATCAATATTTACATTAAACTGATATAGATATCATATTTATATATTTCGAGATGTAGAAAATAAAAAAATTTCTTTTTCGGTTAGAGAATTTATTAGAAGGTATCAATATTATATTAATTTTCCAATTACAATTCTTACTAATTATGAGTCTAATATGTATTAAAATAGGAAATGAATGAATAATGAATATAGAATAAATCACTTGAGAACGGGAAGGCCAAATGGATAACGAACTTTATTTTCTGCTATGTCAATATTTTGCCCATAATGACAGCAACTCCTCGAATTGCTAAGCTTTTAAATATTCGGGAGGACAAAACGCTAGTGTGAGTCTAAGTCTAGACTCCGCCCTTTCATATCCTTCTATGTCATCCTCGGGACGCCAGTACCTGCACTGAAGCTGGAGAATATGACCATATCGAGGCAGGATGTTACTAAGGATCTAAAGTCCTTTAATTAAATCTCTTTTCCCACATATTAAAATTATTATCTCTCTCTCTATGTCAACCCAGGAACGTCAGTTATGACCACATCCAGGCGAGATAAATAACTTTTCTAATTGTCAGGAACAATTTTTATAGTTCCATCTATGTATCTCTTACATCCCCTATCCCTAAACTTTTTCTTTTTCAAGCCTTCAAGGTTCGAAACCCGTCTTGGGAAAGTAAAAAAAGTAAAATTTAACATAAATTACCAGAATTAAAAATTTAAATTTTACCGGGGTTAAATTTTTTCTTAATTGGGGAATTAATCAAATTTTGTATGATGACGGAGCATCACTTTTTTTAACTGGGACCAGCATGTCTTTAGAATCTTATTCTCATTTTGGAGTTCCGAGGGGCCAGCTCTAAACCATGCAGTTCCTTCGGTTCTTGTGTAGATATTCCTGAAAGAGCCATCCTCATCGGAAATGGCCATCTTGCCTACTGTCTCGGTCAGGGTCAGGTATGAGTTCTTACATCTTCAATACCTTGTTATCTGACTAAAGCAGGTGTAAGAGGAGACGGAGTCCTTTTTCTACTACCATGAGTCTGTGGCAAAGAGTCATGGATTTTTCAGTGGCTACTGAGTGAACTTTTAAAAAGTTATTTTTATTTTAAATAGGAAATATTTAATTTAATTTGTAATTAAAACAAAAAAATTATAAATTGAATTTGATATTGTATTTTTAATGACTTTATAATTATCAATTACTGTTCTTTTATAATTGTTTCTCTAAAATTAAACTTCCTTTAGATTTAAATAATTATCGCAAATCATATCCACTTTTATCAACAAATTCCCCTTTCAAGATTAAGGTTCCAGCTGCTTCTAAATTAATATTTTAGGATATTTTTAGAATTGTAATAATTTAGGTAGCTAAATAATAATGATAAAAGAGTACCAATTTCTGTAATTACTTTATTATCATTTAATTTAGAAGATTAAAATTATGCTAGAATATCTCTGTAACGATAATCTAAAGATAAGATTTACTAGCCTGTCTTAACATCCCATAAACTGATAGACTTATCATATCTACCAGAAACTAATTTAGTATCATCAGAAGAGTAAAAAATTTAATTAACAAAATTTGAATGACAATCTAATTTGGCATTTTATTATCCTGTCTTAACATTCCATAACCAGATAGAGTTATCTCCACTACCAGATGCTAATGTTGTACCATCAGGAGAGAATTTGACTGAATAAACATAATGCGTATGACCATGTAATTTGGCTTTTTATTGCTCTGCCTTAACATCCCATAAACGGATAGAGCTATCTGAACTACCAGATGCTAATGTAGTACCATCAGGAGAGAAATTGACGGAATAAACATAATTTGTATGTCCATCTAATTTCGCTTTTTATAATCCTGTCTTAACATCCCATAAACGGATAGACTTATCTGCACTACCAGATGCTAATGTAGTACCATTAGGAGAGAAATTGACTGACCATACAGTTCCAGAATGACCATCTAATTTAGCTTTTTATTATCCAGTCTTAACATTCCATAAATGGATAGTCTTATCTTCACTACCAGATGCTAATGTAGTACCATTAGGAGAAAAATTGACTGACTATACAGTTCCAGAATGACCATCTAATTTAGCTCCCTATTATCCTGTCTTAACATCCCATAAACGGATGGAGCCATCTCTGCTACCAGATGCTAATGTAGTACCATCAGGAGAGTAGCAAATTGAAATTACTGTATCTGAATGACCAACTAATTCGGCTTTGTATTTTCCTGTCTTAACATCCCATAAACGAATGTAATTATCTACACTGCCAGATGCTAATGTAGTACCATCAGGAGAGAAATTGACTGACCATATAGATGATTTATGACAATCTAATTTGGTTTTTTATTATCCTGTCTTAACATCCCATAAACGGATAGAGTTATCTAGACTACCAGATGCTAATGTATTACCATCAGGAGAG